>VYZX01017772.1:279921-290277 GCA_013401335.1 Brachypteracias leptosomus
GAGCATGAAGCAATTTCACTCAACCTGACAAATAAGGAAGGCCAAGGATGCTGCATTTAAAATTCAGAGATAGCTAAATAGAAGAAAAAAATATATTTAGACATGATAGGACCTGGAAACAGATTCCCTTCCACTCTTACGCTGAAGCTAAACAGCCATGATATGATCAAACAAGTTTTCACTCTTGTCTTGTAAATAAAATCAAAGGGCAACAGTCCTTTTTCTCTGACGTCTGTAGTTAATAAAGAAAGAATAAACATTACCTACTCTTACATGAGGCGGGAGGAGGAGAGAACATTTCTTAATCTCTTTCCAAAGAGGATTAATCTACAGCATATTTCCACCCCAAAATACTAATGAAACACAAGGTTTTTCCTGCAGTTTTCTGGAGGGGGTGTTCTAACATATCAAAGCCTCTCGTGCGAGGGAAGCTCACCCGAGTGCGCTGCAAAGCCCGTAGCCTTGAGGTGTGAAGCGATGCCGAGACATGGGGGGAAGGAGAGGAGAGCTCCAACCCTGCAGGTGGAAAACAAAACCTCACAACTCTTCCTAGGGTCCAGGTGTCTGAGGGATACCAAGTGCCTCACAACCACGAGTTAATTAGGGCTTATAACAGCTCTATAAAGTAGGTGAGCTGTTACTACTGAAGCTCACAGGGCACAGGGAGGCTAAAGCCCCCAATGTTCAGAGAGTTTAACATGTGGATGGGTGTGATGGAGCCAAGTGTGTATTGAAGCATGTACCAGTTCCAAGCGACCTGGCTAATTTAACTGGAAAAGTCAATAGGAGAGCTGGGAGAAGGCACTCACATCCCTTATCATGTCCCCGAGTCACCATGGGAAGAGAATGGGATGAGGAAGCTATTTTCAGACCAAACATCTGGAGCTTATAAAGACCTGCTGAAAACGCAATGCCTTATCAAAACAGGTGAGAGCCGATGCCTGCTGACACACCTATTCCTCTGAAGAACTCAGCCACAAGACTGGTTTTTTTAATTATTATCGTTGAGCAGAATATTTACATGTCTGACTCTAAATAGGCTTTGGCATTTCTGCAAGGGGACCGAACACGTGACATTGTAATCTTGAAGAGTGGTGGGATCAGTCTGGCTTCACTCACCCTTCCTCCAGAGAGGCTCTGGTAGCAAGGCAGGGAGACCATAGGGAATGGGTTTAGGAGGGACAGAGCCTTACAAATACAGTATTTCCCCCAGGCAACCAGAAAGGAAGAAGATGGCTACAGCAGAAAGTCTGAGGAACAAGAGAAGTGTTTGGGCAAGACCCAGCAAGGGGAAGCGGAGATGAGAGGAGCCTGCAGAAGGGTTTATGTTGCCTTTGAAGAGCAATATTCACCCTGTCAGGTAAAACAGAGAATCTAACCTGTGGGAGGACAGAAGATGCTACCTTGAAGAATCCAACTATTACAGGATTAACAGCTACAATCCCTCCCTCAGAGGACACGAAACGCCAAAATCTGGCCTGAGGGTTTGAGGTGGTGAGGTTTGTCCAGGCGTGTCGGTAGGAACTCTACAACATACAGCAGAGGATACTGTCCAAACCTGTATTTACCTTAACATAGGTGTCGTTAAAATATTAAATATTTCTTTTAGGGGTAAAAAAAATAAAAATACAGAGAAATACAAAGCCAAAACACACACATTTCTTTTGGGAGTAAAACATGCCCTTCAACCACTTCAATTCTACTGTACAATATATTTATACCATGTTGAAAAAACATTTGTCAAGCATATAAAAAACCCCAGAAGTTCACTGTCACAGCTTAATTCCCTATATTCTGCCTACGTGCACATATAGGGCCAGTTTGTTAGGGGGTGGAGGTGTGTAGCAAAGCACAATCTAGCGAGACATGACACCAGAACGGTGAACAATAAAAGCAAGCGTAGCATATGTGCTGGACATTTGGTGAAAATAACCTAGCTACAGCTCCAACTTCGGTATGTTTTCTTGTGCAGAACTTGATAATTCAGTTTCTGCTGCGATTCAGCTCAGCCAACGATTAGGTTGTTCACACCCCTCTAATTATTATTTATTTGGATGTCCGGAGATTCTAGGAAATACATCTTTACTTTTCAACTCTCCCTTCCTATAGAGCTCAACAAGCTGAAATCTGAGAGTTTTCTTCTTTTCTTCTCTTAATGTTAAGGCTTTTTCTCCGTCTAGCTGCTAAGATTCTCCCTGGCTATAAGATCTGAAATGGTAGCAATAATTATATTTCCTATTTTATTACTCGTAATTGCCCCTTTGATCAGAATCCTATGCCGTTTAACCACATTTATATGGTCATCCTGCACATGGGTTCTAAATACAGAACGAGTCATTTTCCAAGGGAAAACTACAGGAGCTGGGTTTCCCTTTACTGCACACACATGGAATCCCGGACATTTGGCACCAATTTAGCTTATTATCATTTCATTCTTCCTTTTTATATTTGTTTCATTGTAAAAGCAATATAAAGCTCCCCGTTCGCTAGGAAAGACTGCTCCTTCCTTCGTATTGGCTTCCTTAGAATCATAGAATCGTTCTTGTTAGAAGAGACCTTTTAAACCATCAAGTTCAACTGTTAACCCAGCACTGCCAGGGCACCACTAAACCATGTCCCTCAGCTCCACATCTTCGCAGCCCTTAAACACCTCCAGGGATGCTGACCCCGCCGCTCCCCTGGGCAGCCTGTTCCAGGGCTTGACAAGTGTTTCTGTGAAGAAATTTTTCCTATTATCCAATCTAAACCTCCCCTGGCGCAACTTGAGGCCATTTCCTCTTGTTGTATCACTTGTAATGTGGAGAAGAGACTGATCCCCATTTTGCTACAACCTCCTTCCAGGGAGTTGTTGAGAGCAAGGTCTCCCCTGAGCCTCCTTCTTCTCCAGGCTAAACAACCCTAGGTCCTCCAGTCACTCCTCACAAGACTTGTGCTCTAGACCCTTCACCAGCTTTGTCACCCTTCTCTGGACACGCTCCAGCCCCTCAATATCCTTCTTGGAGTGTGAAGTCCAAAACTGAATACCATATTCGAGGTGCAGTCTCACCAGCCTGTAGTACATCCACCCAGATTCCGTCTTGCCTTTGCAAAAGGAGACACCAACAAGCACAAGAAATAAGCCAAACAACGGGTCTCTAAGCTTTGTTGAACATACCCCACAAGCCTTACCTCAGTGTGAAGCCTAGGAAACTTTTCATACATAGCCTTCTTGTTCCTCCTAAAGTCCAAGGGTAAGTCCTGTTTGGAAGGAAGCAGGTGAGTCTCCCCAACTGGCAGATTGCCTCCAGGTTGGTCCCTCTCACACAGGCATCTGTGCAAGGAGGACAAGACTGGTTGCCCCATTGACAGCTCTGGCCTTGGCCACCAAGCATGCATTTGTTGGGAGTCACATTAAGAAACCCTCCTTGCTTGTGGCTGGCCTTTGAACACTACCCCTGCAGCAGAAGAGTACAGGGCCAGCAGACACTGCCTTTCCTCCGTCCAAAACAGAAGACCATTGCCTGCGACCATATGGTTGTTAATAATGGTAAAACCCTGACAAATTTCAGAGGACTCAAACAGAGCTGCTTTTGATTTAGGCCATGCACCTGAAAGCGGCATTTGTTTCAGTCAGCTTCCTTAAAGTGATGGGCTCAGGAAACTACATAAGCAGCCCAGCTCAAGAATTTGCAGTACTTTGGAAAAAAGAAATGGTTTTTAAAAGGCCATCCTCAGGGTAAGTGTTTTATTTGGAGGAGAAGTCAAGGGGAAACCAAATTCAATACAACCAGAGCTTAAGACTCGCACCTGAAGCAGGCATACGTTGCAGGGAAGAGTCGGTGACCATGCAGCATGTGCACACCTACACTGCTGCTCCATATAGTCCCCAGGTGGTACAGGGACAGCAGTAGCAAAGGAAGGGGCTGAGCGTGTGGTTTATCCCAAGTCCTTTCACCAACGGCTCTGCTTGATAGACTTTACTCTTCTGCCTGAAGCATGTTTGTCCGATGCAATTCCATCACATCGCTTTGTCTATTCAGCCAGTTTGGACAGACATTCATATTCTCCAGTCACAGGAAAAACTGCTGCTGGGAGAGGGTATGTGCAGCCAAAAGAACTAAAGGCTTATCGATTAAAGAAACCCTACCAGCCACTTGACTTATTTTCTGTACACTCAGGACCAGTAGCATCAAGCAGAGTCAGTCAGATGTCCAAAACATCACCCATTCCAGGATGCTCTCCGGGTGAGCCAGCTGCCTGCCACTGGGACCTGCTAGGCAGGTCTCTCATGCTGGAAAAGCAAAGCATCTGTGGGTACTTCCCAGGGTTTCTCATCACAGATACCTGTCCACCACCTACAGCTACAAAAAGATGTGTTTCCAAATAGGAACAAACTGACAAGCATGGGAACAGGGCATCTTCACACTCCAAAACTTGCAGTCAACTTCATTCAGTCATACTTGGAAGGGCAACAGCTTGGCATTGGGTAATTCCAGTGACAGACAACTGTTCACCTTAGCTACTGCTAAATACAATCACAAACTCCTAGAGCTTTTCCTCTAGATACCAATAAGAGTCTCTATACTGAAAAGCATTACAGAGATAGAGATCAGAGGTCCATTTTTGTTTCTATGCCTTGACACCCATGACTTTGATGGGGTGAGTATATTAGCATATGATAAATTACTCTTTAATCTATTGCATTTGTAATTCTAGAGAGAGGTTCGGTGGCGTTGCTCTCAACCATAAGTATTTCTGTAAAGAAACACTTGTTTTGCTGGGAAGGGGAAGAACAAAGCTGTTTGTAAACGAAGCTAGAAAAGGAGAAATCCATCCCCCAGGAAGCTCAAAACTCCTTGACGTAACTTTCTACCATTACCCAATATGAAGCACTTCTTTGAACCCAGCAATCCTGAATTACACAGCAATGCTCAAACAGGGCTGCACAGTACATCATTTGAACTGGTATTGCTTTTAATTTCCCACACGACTGGGTTGAAAAGGTTCATACGTCGGAAAGTGTGGAAGGAGAAACTTACTGAAAATTGCAATCCAAGATCGGATTAAAGAGAGAGGATGATACAGGGAAAATCTTCTTCATAAATGAGTTTCTTTATCCAGAATAAACTCAAAAGGTCCTGTGAGGGGAGGAAGGATATGTGTTTTGTTAGGACAAAGAGGGTTGGAAAAGCTATGCCTGAAACCTCCTTTGTGAAGATCACTCTTAAAACACAGCTTCTTTAAGGGCAAGGTGTTGAAATAACTCTGGAAGAAAGATTTGGAAGAAGATTACCACAGAAGTTTTGGTACAGCACACTGTATCACCATTACAGCCATGAAACACTAAAAAGCACCAAAAGAGATTCTCTTACCCCACCTCTCAAGTCTATCCTACTGTCATCTATCTACTTGGGACAGAAATGTCTCCATGACCCAAGACAGAGATGCTCAGCAAACTCATTCCTACAGAACCTGAAGACACACCACCTCCTTTGCAGCCTATGACATCCCAAAGCTATACATACATTATCTTTAGAAGAAAGAAAAGGGGTTGAACCATAAGCATACTGCTAAAATAGATGATGTCAAGAACTCTTTTCTCATGAGCTTTAAAGGTTGAGATTTTCCATCATTATACTGGAGTATTTCTGACCTTCTGGAGCTCCTGGGGAGAGCTTGGTCTGCACTGCCCTGTGTTGTGAGAAACCCTTTCTGTCCCTGTGCCCTTGGGTGGAGTCAGCTCATACCTGGTTTCATCAGCAACCTGAGTAGCTCCAGGCTCTGAGCACAAAGGGCAAGAGAACGGCTCCTGGGCTTTGTCTCCCATATGTATGTGCTCACATACGAACACCACATCTAGGCTGACAGCCTCAGAAAAGGAACTAGAGAAGCCTTTCATTTTCTGGGCACATTTTGCTTCAGAGGTGGATCCCAAGTTTGACACTACACTCTGATGTAGTCCACGCTGAAGAACTGGCTGGCCAATGTTACCATCTCAAGTTTTATCTTATGGGTAAAAAACCAAGGGCTCTGTGAAAGCTAAGAACCGCGCCGTGCTCAGCACTGGTACGTTTCTTTACAAAGGCTCTTCCTTGCACTGGCCATGTGTAGAGGTATCCAAGGAGAGCTGAAATCCTACATGACAGCACAGCTAGTGGCCTGAGCAGGAGGCTTGTTGTGAATGATTACCATGGTTTTGACCCAGACATAGGGGGTATAAACTCAGCAGGGCAGTTAGATCACCATCAGGCAGCGATTTGCTGCAGCACATGGACATGGTCAGGCTACCACGGAACGGTTGCTGGAGAACAAAATGGCATGGAAGAAATGCTGAGTGGAGACCAAGTGTAGGCAAGGACCATAAAAACTGAAGGCTCGTTAAATGCTGGACAGTCAGTAAAGAGCAGACCCTCCCATTTGTTTGCTGCGTGCCGTGAAGGGGTGGAGGCAGGGGTGACACGCGTGCTTTGGAAACGGGCAGTTTTTACACTCTTCACCCAGGAAGTTATTAACTTGCATGTTTGTGGGCAACTGCACAAGCTATTTTTGGTCATGGGACCCTGTGTAAGGAAAGGATTGCGAGGTTTTAATAATGATCTTTCGTTAACTTGGTTACCCACACAACAATGGCTTTCCGAGAGGCCAACTGCTGCTGAAAAACTTGAGACGGGCTTTACTTCCAGAGGTATTAAACTATGAAAATATCTAACCATAATAGTAAGCAGCTATAAAAAGAGCCCTGTTTATTTCACATGATTTCTCTGTATGCCACAGTGTTATGAGAATACTTTAGCTCAATGACAACACGGTAAATTGGAACAGATTAACCATTTAAGTCAGCACTTACGCAGTTCAATTTTTCCTTGGTGTTTGTGCCTTCTATTCTTTCAAAACCCAGGTGTTTACTAGTACCAGCAGGCTAACAACATATGAATACCATTTTTTTTTAAATTTAAATTCAAAATTAACGTGATATTATGTTCAACTCATGTAGGGGCCACCAAAAGGAGAAATCAGGAATTAAACAGAATGAAAGAACACAATAATGCAGGCTTCAATTCTGCACTGCTGTATGACACACAGGTACATTTGGAGCCTGCGTACCCAACCTGAGAAATAATCTGGTAACTCCCATCTCTGTAATGCTGTAAATTGTATCCAAGAACTTTCCTGCAGCAGTGGAGCATCCTACAGAGAAGGTCAAATCCTCCATGGTGTACTATAGGGTTGTGATGGTCAAACCCCTTATGGTGTACTACAGGGCTGTGACGGTGTTTTGGATTAAAAGCACCCTAAGGCCCTACTGAATGCCTTCCACTCTCAGGGCACACCAAGAAAAAGGGTGGAAAAATAAAGGTTGTGTTTGTTTCTGGGAAGACCCCGCACCGCTCCACGGAGAGGACACTTCCACCCTTGCTAATCCTGGCTTCTTAAAGCAACACTCAGTAAGATAATGAATCCTTTAAATGTTACATCTTGTGTCTTGCATTATTGTGGTGCAGCAACTCTCCACATCAAACAGTCATCAGCACTATTACAAAGTGGGCTTATAAGAGACTGGCTGAAAAGGCGCTGTGTGAAAAGAAGTGGAAAATTAAAGCTGAAGCAGTCGAAGAAAGGGCTTAATTTACTGGCATGTACAGTATGCAAATGAGATTACTCTCAGCTTAACTGCATCATTTATGTCCATAATAACGGCATCATCATTACAGGGCTCAAATTAAATTACACCATAATTAGCATATCAAAGTGATTGGTTAAAGTTTAAAACAAATACCCAATTTTGTTAATGAACAGCTGTAATTGTCATGTACACTTCAATGAAAACTCCCTAAACAAATATATGTTTTAGAACAGAGAAAGATTTTGAAGCAGACAGGTCTGCGGCAGAGGTAAATTGCCTAAAAAAGAATGACACAGACTATTCTATTAATGTTAATATATGCTCATCGTTTTCAGGTAATAAAACATTCTATCAAAACAAGCCTTCGCTTCATATTTTTTGCCTCTCTGGCTCCCTTGTCGTGCTGGGAAGTGTCAGAGGGGAGAGGTGTTGACTGTGCCTAGCCTGCCCCACACGGGCGCCCTGACCCCCAACCACGCGTGGAGAGGGCAAGAAGGGAGGAAGGCAAAGAAGAAGATGTCTCGCTAACCCTACCCTGTAGACCAGGGCTGGAGTAAGCTGATGACATGATAACACATTAGGCAGCCTACAATTCAATTTACTCTAATCTAATCATATCTACGCAGCAGTTCCAGGGGTGGAACTGCACCAGAGAAGTTTTTGCTGTTCTCGTCTCATTAAAATAAAGAGGGAGGTGGGACCAGCGGGTTTGTCACTGTCAGCCCAGCAGCCAGCAACGCATCTCCATAGATCCATCACTGCAAATGTACACAGTAAATAGACAGTTAACACACTCCTGGGGCAGAATGATCTGCGACGCAGGAGCAAGCCTGCTCCGTGGTGTTTTATCAGTACAGGTGAGCTCTAGCAGGCTTGGGGCTGGTAGGAACCATGAGAGTACCAGGCCAGAAGAGCCCAGTGTCTCCTCACACACACAGAGTGAATAACCTCCCTACGTCCCCCAAAATGTTTACACCGATCTATTTGCTTACGTATTGCCCAATATTATAGGAAGCAACATGGGGAAGCATATTTTGTGCTAAAATTGAGAATGCACTTTCAAATATACTTAACGGGGAAATTGAATGTCTTATTAAATCCGTATTATCAAAACACTGTTCAAAAATTTAAAGAAAGTAGCTTTTCATTTTATTCATCGAGGAATCCATTAAAGCCTAAGCTCTGAAGTAGTATGTAAATTATGTGCCTTTCAAGGTAGAGCTAGGGCAAATTCACTCCATCAACTAATGATGAACCTCATTATGTGCAGGGAGTATTCATAATGAGGAAACAAGCCACCCGCCATTCCATGTTCTAACATAAATCCCTGTAAAATGTGAATATCTCCACGTCTAATTAAAGGCTACTAATTCCTATCATCCCCTACACGGCCCAAAAAGCAAAAACTAGAAATGTGTTTAAGAAGACACCCTTTGATTTTACTAAACACGTCTGTGTTTACCGCTGGTGTGTTGCAATGTTTTTTGTTTATTTTTTTTAAAGAAAAATCAATCCCAGTTTTATAGGATAAAAGTTTGGGGGCACAAAAGTTTATTGACACTATCTGACTTAGTCTTAGATTTTAAAAAGAGTTTCTGATTAGCACAGGTCAGGCTGCATATCTCAAAAGAAAAATAAATTAAAAGGCAGTGAAAGGAAATCTCCAGGAATATGTAAGAAATAATATTTTAAGGGGTGGAAGAAAATAAGAGGAAAGAACAACTTAGCTATCCAAGGTTTGCTCTGGAACTAAGACTTCCTAAAAGAAAAAAAAAAGTAATCTAGAGATCCCATAATAACTGGTAAGGCAGGCAGCAAAATCAGGAAGAGAGAGAGCCAATTAAGCAACCGTGTACACAACAGGTATTTAAAAGATTTTTTGAGTGATACTTAATTTAGGAAGAAGCTGCTTCCTTTCCAAAATCCCTTAAGAATTAGGGATGGAGACAGTGCTGCTGGAAGAGAAGTGCTCTTCCACAGACTCACCTAGATTTGATATTTATACCTACGAGCATAGCGTCCACTCCTACGATCAAAAATGTATTTCTTATTAAGTTACATAATACCCAGCGTATCTATCACTGTGAATTCATTTGCTCTGCCACTGAATTATGGATTTGCTCTCTGTACTTTCCACCATAGGAGCAGAGAGGTTCTCAACTCCCTTGAACGGAACACGTGCCACTGGTTCTTTTTTACTGCTCTAATATTTTCCTACATCTTCCAAACAAACCGAGAAGCACAACAAAACCTGAGAGTGTTTCAGTTTGCAGGAAAAGAAAAGCATCTGCTGAAGCTGAATAACATATAGACTTAGGAAAAGAAAAAAAAAAAAGAGAAAAAAAATGATATAAAGGGATGGTTCAGGAAATGTGATAACTCCTCACAGGGCACGGAAGCACTTGGACAGTCTCAGAGAAGGCTGCGGCACCTTCAGATTATGTCAACTGAAAAGTTGAAATCCTCATGTAAAAATACCCCTCACGTTTCACCCCTAGAAAAGCTTATTTCGAATTCATAGAAATTCATCGCCGCTAAGAGGAATATGCGCACATAAAAATCACAAATGCAAGAGGAAAAAATAAAAATCAATATTTAAGAGAATAAAATAGAGCACACAGATTAAAGTATTTTAGCAACACCAATTTTCTAGAAATAGCAGGGCATTTACAGGGGGAGATTGAGGGAGGCGGGGGGGGTGGGGGGGATCCAGCTTCTTTAAGTTGCATAAAAATAAAACTCTGCTCCATAAA
>VYZX01017772.1:290646-453714 GCA_013401335.1 Brachypteracias leptosomus
CCCACCCCCCCATCAACCCTCTCCCCATCCCCGCTCCCGGGATGATCCCATCGCACCCCCCTCCCCGCTTCCCAACCTCAACCGGGCTCCGCGCAGGTTACATACGGGGAGAGGGGGGGCCCCGGGTGCCGGGAAGGAAGAGTTCGGCGGGATTTATTTGACACTTATTTCCCGGGCAGCCCTTTTGTGGAGTTGCGCCGTTTGTTTCTTATTGTCTGAGCAGCAGTTGGAAGCGTCTCCCCGAGGGGGCCCCTCAGCCCGACTCGGCTGCTTTGACAGGGAGGTAACCATATTAGGATGTGTATGGCAAAGTAAACAATAACAGAGTTGCAATGAAATGGAAATATTTCTGCTTTTTTTTTTCCCCCTAGCTAATAGTGTTGGTGTCAGTCCTGTTTTTAGCCTTTTCCCCGCTGGTTTTGTTTTCTGGCTTAAGCAGGCCAGCTTTAAAAAAAAAATTTAAAAATTAGATAAAATAGAAAGAAAGAGGAGGGAGGGGGAAAAAAAAGGGGGTAAGGGGGAGAGGCAATAGGTACCAGCTTCCCAACTGCTGAAAATGTTTTCATAGAGGGAAAAGGAGGGGGAGAGTTTTAACATCCAAATAAAGACATGTCAGTTTAATCATTAAAAAAAAATAAATAATACAANGCAACTGAGTACACAACAGGTATTTAAAAGATTTTTTGAGTGATACTTAATTTAGGAAGAAGCTGCTTCCTTTCCAAAATCCCTTAAGAATTAGGGATGGAGACAGTGCTGCTGGAAGAGAAGTGCTCTTCCACAGACTCACCTAGATTTGATATTTATACCTACGAGCATAGCGTCCACTCCTACGATCAAAAATGTATTTCTTATTAAGTTACATAATACCCAGCGTATCTATCACTGTGAATTCATTTGCTCTGCCACTGAATTATGGATTTGCTCTCTGTACTTTCCACCATAGGAGCAGAGAGGTTCTCAACTCCCTTGAACGGAACACGTGCCACTGGTTCTTTTTTACTGCTCTAATATTTTCCTACATCTTCCAAACAAACCGAGAAGCACAACAAAACCTGAGAGTGTTTCAGTTTGCAGGAAAAGAAAAGCATCTGCTGAAGCTGAATAACATATAGACTTAGGAAAAGAAAAAAAAAAAAGAGAAAAAAAATGATATAAAGGGATGGTTCAGGAAATGTGATAACTCCTCACAGGGCACGGAAGCACTTGGACAGTCTCAGAGAAGGCTGCGGCACCTTCAGATTATGTCAACTGAAAAGTTGAAATCCTCATGTAAAAATACCCCTCACGTTTCACCCCTAGAAAAGCTTATTTCGAATTCATAGAAATTCATCGCCGCTAAGAGGAATATGCGCACATAAAAATCACAAATGCAAGAGGAAAAAATAAAAATCAATATTTAAGAGAATAAAATAGAGCACACAGATTAAAGTATTTTAGCAACACCAATTTTCTAGAAATAGCAGGGCATTTACAGGGGGAGATTGAGGGAGGCGGGAGGGGTGGGGGGGATCCAGCTTCTTTAAGTTGCATAAAAATAAAACTCTGCTCCATAAAGCTGCTGCCCTGCACGCCCGCTCCTTCCCCGGCCCCACCGGGGAGGGCTGGGCTGGTGCTTTGGGTTGGGGCTCCTTGGCTTTGGGTTTGTTGGGTTGTGGGGTTTTTTCCTCCCCCCACCCTTCTCCTTTTAGGTCAACCAGTCACACACTGGGAAGACAACCCTCCAAAAATAACTCGTCCCTCCCCCGGAGCGCGGAGTTGAACAACCTACCTTTGTTCTGGCGCTTTGCAGATAACAACCGGCACCGGGAGCCGCCGACACCGACCCCGGGGAGGGGTTGGGGGGGGTGGGGGACGGGGACGGGACCCNGATAAAATAGAAAGAAAGAGGAGGGAGGGGGAAAAAAAAGGGGGTAAGGGGGAGAGGCAATAGGTACCAGCTTCCCAACTGCTGAAAATGTTTTCATAGAGGGAAAAGGAGGGGGAGAGTTTTAACATCCAAATAAAGACATGTCAGTTTAATCATTAAAAAAAAATAAATAATACAACGATGCCCGCATGCAATTCTGAGACCTGTGGCAGGACAAGGGGTGAGCAGGGATGGGGAGGAGAAGCATTAAAATAGTGATTTTTAAAAAGCAAGGGGGCAAGCAGATCAGAAAAGTCCAGTCACGTTTTATAGGATCACAGCGAACTGGTGGGATGAGCCAAGTTGTGCAAACCCCTGCAAGTCTGCTGGCTTTAAAGCTTTGAAATCGCTGCTTTTACAGGATAAAGCACTTTAAGCAAACTGTAAAATGCAGGTGTCAAGTTATTCGGTTTAATCAGAAACAGGCTCAGAGCAGTCGCCATGCAGAGGTTCCCCTACCAGCAGGGTTGAGAGAAAAGTTCTGCAGCAGGAAAACACTTTTAGAGTTGCACGATATTATTTTAATACCTCGATTCCACGTCCTAAAGCAAATTACCAAGAACAACAAGTGTAGCAGCATCTCCGAGGGATGAGGCAGCCGCTGGCGAGTGCAGTGTGCCGAGGCTCAGCGCTCGCAGCCAGCCTGCGAGGGAATTACAGCTCCACGATGAAGAGAGTTTGCACGTCGTGGTGACGGAGGATGGGGGCAGCTCTCGGGTGCAAGAGCCCAACACAAGCTGGTGAAGTGTCTGCACCTCCAGCGAGCATCCTCCGCTGCTCAACGGCCGGCAAAATGGAGTGTGCGCCTCTGGAAAGGGCTGACAAAAGGGATGGCTGATGCTCTCTGCCTGTACCAGGCACCAGCACGATAAGAGACGCCGCGAGGAAAGGTTTAAGGTAGGTAGGCAAACAAAGTTGCTGTGAGATCACGCGCTTCATTCAGAACAAAGACAACGTTCCTCTTGACAAATAGGATGCACACTTACCCTGCCAAATTTGCTCGTACTCGGATCATCCACAGCAATCGGAACATCAGTGTTGACATCTAATGGTACCTACAAGCATCTCTCTCTGCCTTTCCACATCCTGCTCTGTTAACACGCTCTACATTTTTCAACCATCTTGTTTAACCTAAACATCCATAAAATCACACAGCGCCTTCCTCGTCCGCACTGCACATGTGACCCCCCCCACCGAAAATAAAAAGTTAACTAAACGCGCCGATATCCAAATCAATAAATCACACGCGACCAAGTAGCAGTTCAAAAGTTCAAAGACATGATGGCCAGTTCACTACGTCGTAGCACTCAACCAATAATAACTTGACTCCATCACTCCTCATAGTATAGACAATTTCATAGCATCATTTTCATTAGCCTGTCTCACTGAAAATTGCTAGCTATTTAGGTATACGCTAAAATAAATTAGCCATTTCATCGAGCACTGTGATTCTTATAAAATACATTAACACAATACTCAATTTTCCAGTTGGAGTAAATAAATAAATCAATAAATTCAATACAGAGTAATTTATTTTTTTTTTTATTGTGGAGCTTCAGCTCTCAGCGTAAGTGTTTTTATTGGGTTTATTTGTTTCAATAAAAATTGAAATGGGCCAGTGATCTTAGCAGTAAGATCTGGGGGGGAAAAAACAACCCAGCCCTATCTAATATGAAGAAAGTATACTGTGCAGTTCAGCCAAGTGGTAATACATCATTTTGGGCCAAAAATCATTTTCATTACAGTTATTAAAGAGCTACTCAATTCTGAAGGGTCCTTCCCTCCCCTCATGGCTCCTCCTGAAGAGAGGTAGCATTCTGCAGGCCAGCAAGAAGCCCCTGGGCATCCCAGAGAGGGGGCCTTGGGTCCTGTCGTGCCCATTCTACTGGGCTGAGGGCAAGCCCATATCACTTTGGTTCTTCCAGGAAGAAACCAGGTGTGGAAAAGTTACCAGCACTCATGTTCACTGTTTTTAAACACTCAGAATAGGTTGCACGTAGGAGCATCTGACATCAGAGATAAGATGGAAGTAGGGCAGGATGGGAGAATGTGGGAGAAGAGTTCATGGACATCCCAAAAACCTGAAGAGAGAAGCTGTCTCTGGCTCTTAAGATCTGTGTTACCCCCTAAGACATGGGCAGTAGGTTTTATGGCCCAGTGGATCATAGGTGATTTGGTGATGACATCCTATAGTCCGGCTTATGCATCCTTTGGGGACTTCATATGTGGCTTACAATGGCTCCTGCTCTATAGGCAAGCACTTTACTGTGTTAGCAGTGCCCCTGCCTTGGGGCATCATACCAGAAGCTGGGCAACAACATGATTCCGAATTTGTCCCAGCAAAATGCTCACACATGGACAAGAACCTGGACAATGCCGGTCCTACTGCTACCGTAACCTCGGATGGAAGGTAGCAACCCACCAACCCCTCCAAAAGTCTCATAATCCTGGTAATGCAGCACTTCTCTGGAAGTCTAACGCTTTCATCACAAACCATAGGCTTTACCAGCTCCATGATGTGGACAAGAATCTATATGGAACCAGGAAGAAGTAAAATGCACCCCTTGTGATGTGAATAGGTGTTGAATCCAGTCTTAGCAGTGAGAAAAAAAAAGGTATTAACTAACACGTACCATTTAAGCCTTGAAAGGTTTAACATAATTCCTTTAGAAGGGCTGCACATGAATAGCACAGTTTGTAAACTGCTTGGTGGCAACCAGAGGGTACTTTTTGTTCGTATTCAGTCTTTAACCTAACCAGAGGAAAAGTAAATATCAGGTCTCGATTTTAACGACTGACCATAAATAAAAGCTTTTACGCAAAATGCACAGTTTGCAAAGATAACGATTTTAAGTATGATGTCACCAGTGACCCACTGAACTACATGGCACATGTCAGACAGACGTCTGTTCCTTAAATTGCCGTCATAAATTAGTAGCCACAGAATCTGTGCTGTCAAAGAAACCGCGAAGCTTTCCTACTGGGATAAAAGTTTAATGCCTGTTTCAGTTGAGGTGTGTGAGTTAAGATGACTATTGATGGAGGGGATCGACGGCGGGGCCGGCAGCTCCGCGCTGTAAATACTGCATGTTGTCAGCTGGAGGCTCCTCAGCCATGCAGAGGCCACCACGCTGCTGAGCCTCGCTGTGTTCACACAAAAACACTGGCTGCAAAACCAGGTTTCCACAGCAGCTTTTGCTAGTGGACACAAGATTCCATCTCCTCTACTTCTTAAGATCAACCTTCTGACCTGAGTGTGCAGTGAAACCAGTAGGAGCAGGAGGTGTTTCTGCCATACCTTAGAGGCGTCGTGGAGCCCAATTGAAGAACTTCATGCATGCTCAGGAGTAACAACCAGGTGCATCCATGTAAGAGAAGACTTTCTCCATCTTCCCCTGATCCCTGTGCAATATTACTTCACTCTAACAGGATCCAGCCTCTGAAACACATGGCAGGCTGTCATAGAATCTCAGAATGGTTTGAATTGGAAGGAACCTTAAGGATCATCTAGTTCCAACCCCCCTGCCATGGGCAGGGACACCTCCCACTAAACCAGATTACGCAAAGCTCTATCCAACCTAGTCTTGAACACATCCAGCACTGGAGCATCTACAACCTTTCTGGGCAACCTGTTCCAGGGCCTCACCACCCTCATAGTGAAGAACTTCTTCCTAATTTCTAATCTAAATCTACCCTCTTCCAGTTTGAATCCATTATCCCTCACCCTATCACTACAAGCTCTCATAAAAAGTCTCTCCCCAGCTTTCTTGTAGCCCTTGTTTCCCCTAACTTCATACTGATTAAAATACTAGTATTTCAAAATATGATACGCGCATACTTGGATAGAGCTTCTGGGCACTGTACACGTGTGCACACAGACAGCATCCTATAGGTGTGACCACTAACACCACCCAACATACCATATTCCACCTTAAGTACCATGTTCTCAGTTACTAGTCAATTTGCCAAATTTTAACCATTTGCACTGAACTCTTCCTTGCTGAGTGTTCAGCCACAGGCCAAATTCTGGCAAAACACTTAAACCAAAATGCCCGAGATACCCCTGAAAACAGAGACAGGGAACGTCGCTGCTGGTGAGCAACCCTGATCACTACTTCTTCGAGAAGCCACCGAGCTCCCACGCATTGGAGCACAGACATGAAAACAAGCAGGTAAAAGACTTCAGTGGGAGGTAGGTGAGTGGCACCATTCCCCACCTACTGCCTTCGTCGTCCTCCTCCTCTCTGACCCCCAGCTGGGGTAGAGAAAGCCACCTTATTTGAATAGAGAGGAGACATCACCAGCTCAGGAAGCAGGAAAACAAGCAGACAGGGACAAGGAGGCCCAAGAGAAATGAACCATGACTGCCTGAAGACGTCACCTATCTCATGGCAAGGGTTGCATAACTTTTTGTCCATTACAGAGGAACTAGAGGGTTTAGTCCAGTTTGAGACATTTTTGGAGACCTGTAGCTTGGCCAGTCTGAAATCAAGTTGTGCAGGTATGTCCAAAGCAAAATCCCTGACTTCAGTGTGACCTCTCCCTCCCCGTTTCCACATTTTAGCCCCAAAACATGGAAAATCCTAAGGCCGCTTGGCCAACTGGTGCTTAGTGTGCTCTCACACAGCCAGGCAGCACCTATTTCTCTAATCCTTTCCTGAGAAACAGCTTCAAGGTCTCAGCAGAAAGTTCTGGACACAAAACTTCAGCCCAACTGGGTTGGCATTTAGTCGTACTGGGGACAACAGGGCTTTTTAACAGGAGGCATGGGTCACTTTACTCTAGAAGTTTGTTGGCTTTTTTTTAAATAGGAACAACATCAGCCTCTTTGTGTCAGTAAAGGAAGTAGAAATTACTTTTTAAAAAAATGTTCTTTTGCTGGTATCCCATGAAACGTCAACTTTGTTTTCTTGTATAACATCCTATGCACAGGACTGGTAAAAACCTTTATGCAAAAAAAACCCCAACCAATACATAATAAAACTATGTAACGAGCCTCATACAGGAGGGACTAATTTATCGCCAAGGCTTTCTGCATCTAACAGGTCCATGCCCTTCAGCAAACAAAGGCGTATTGCCTTTTCCTCCTTCCAGCCTAAAAGACAAAACCCAAAAGCATCCCTTCCCCATCCCTGTTGTCTCAGCTGACCTGCCTGCTCCCCATGAGGATTGAGGCAACATCTTGAGGGCAGCAGAACAGTCCTTCCAAACTCAGCGTGGCCCCCAGGAAGGGCCGGGCACAGCCCCAGGTGCTGCTGGGCCCTGCGGAGCCTCTGCTCCAATGCTCCCAAAGGTTTCTCGCTGGGTAGAGCTCCGAAGGAGCTTGAGCTTATGATAAGCAACGGCATACTTAACAGTTACATATTACTGTTCATGATAATGCAATATTTCATTTGGGTGATTTAGAAGTCCCTCTTGACCAACTTACAGTAAGACACCAAACGCTTCATCAATCACAACTGTTTCTATTCACAATCCAGTGCAAAAACTAGAGGGAGAGTTGAATTTTCAGCAACTTGTTGGGGAGGGTATTGCTACCAGCCCTGAAAATCCTCCTATCTCACCAATTTTTATGTTAGATTCAAATATATTTTCTTTCTAAGCAGCATTCCATTTTCCTGCCTCTCTCTGCCGCGTTTCTTATCGTGGCAGGGTGAAAGAGTATCCAATTTAATATCTGTTTTGCAGGACAGGAGATTTTTTCATATCTTATGCACTAAGGAAAGCTGCAGGGGATGGCTTAGCAGGCTGAGCATCACATTTTAAATACCTAGACTCCCTGGAACCACAGATCCCATCAGGTCGACTGAGCCCTTCATGTTTCTGGGGTAGATAAATTAAGTGTCATGCTGTTTACTTTGTTGGGATCTTTCCGATGAGACCTCTGCGGTAAAGGTCCTGCCTATTCTGCATGGAGTTGAAGGTTAAAGTCTTGTGGTTAAGTCACAGCACCATATGCCACCTTGATCTCACTAATGCTAATGACAATTCTGCCAGTTCTCTTCAGAGAGACATTCCAGGGATCCCAAAACTTGCTGCAACGTTACTGGATGACTGGAAATTATTCAACGGCTTATCTGCCTCGGTTTTGGTGACTGTTAAAGGGAAAAAAAAGAATACATGTACACCTCCCAGATGTTTAATTCATAAGTTACACAAAACTGTCAGATCTATGGATGACAGAAGAGCGATATTCATCATTTTTACAGCCCGATTTCTGTGGTTGGAGGTAATCCTATGTTTCTGCAAAGTCATACCCTCTTCCCACTCCTCTGCACCACACGGAAGCAGTGGCCAAGCCCACTGACATTAATGGTTTGCAACAGAAGCCTTTTAGAAAGAAATCACTGGAGAGAAGTAGTGCAAACTAACAATGACAGACAAAATGTTAGTATTAGTGATAAAAGCCACAGTTTTGACGGCCATGTACAGAGGTGTACACCCATATTCACACACACACCCGAACCTTCTCAGCCCTGGATGTTTTGAGAGAGGTCCCTCCATCTACAAAAGGTCTGATTCATGGAGAACAGACTTAGCGTCAAAGAAAACAGGATGTTTTGAGGAAGGCAGCTGTAAATATGCGCTTGGAACCTATCCCTGGCCTTACTCTTTCCTTTCCAGCTACCATTATTTTCATGGATTTAGATACGGAGAAGATTCTGGGAAAGGAGGATGAAGGGAAATAAAATGTAACAATAGAAAAAAAATTAGTCCTTAAAAATAATTTCCTTTTTACATAGAAATTAAGCAGAAAACGTATTTCCTTTTGTGCTGGTTAGAGAAAGGACTGTTGTTTGACTTGTTTCCACAACAGCTGACAGTACAACATCCCTGCTTAGGGTACCAGAAATAATAATTAACACTTCAAAAATGTTGTGTGTTATGATGATGCACCAAAGGTTACATGTGGCTGTTGGCTGTGCTGGCTCTAATTCCTTCTCAGGTGGTTTAGTGCATCTTCCACATTTTCCTCCCAGACTAGCTGAGGACCTGCTGGAGCATGCATCAACCTACAGACCTTACTGGGATGGTGTAGGAGAAGAGACAAGAAACAGTCCTTCAGCTCAATTTACACATTGTTATATTCAAACTGGTTTACAGTATTTTTTGGCTAACCAGTGGATATGGTATCAAACCATTTTTTGAAAACATCTCATATCCAAGCCAAGATTCACAACATTGCAAACCTATTATTTGCATTGCAGAGGGGAAAAGCTCCACCAGGGAAAGGAAGCAGACAAATAATTCTGGGCAGGGCCTGTTTTTACTGCAGCATTTGGTACGTTTGTCTTCCAGAGGCAGGACAAAGACTCTTAGAAAAGGAGATCAAGATATTTCCCAGCAAACCTTTGCAGATATCAACACAAACACAACCAGTAGAATCTGCTACAAAGAAAAAGGACTTTGCCCCAGAATCCACCTCTTGATCCCGGAATCGCAGTGTCCATAACTTAGGGACTCCAAAACTGCTCATCAGTCAAATGCTCGGCTCAAGGACATGAAGGTCTACCCTACATCCTCCAGCTGTGGCAGGGGACAGAGCTGAAGTAGAAAAACCAAGGCAGGTCAGGCGGTGTCTGTGCAGGAAAACTAAAATCATTACAACAGAGCTTCTCTTCCAAAACTGATTTGAAACAATTATTACAGCACCTCATTAGCTCACTCTTTAAAGTAAGTCAGAGAAGAAAGGACATAAACTCCTGACAAAACTCCTGTCCACCATGAAGCCCCTGCAAGGCAGCTGGCTTGCAGGTGTGTCTCCAAACTCACAGAACGTAGCAAAGCCCTCAAGAAAAAGGGGTGGGAGCAAGAAGATGGAGGTGCATCACTGCCACACACACATCTCTTGGCCTCAGGGACACAGAATCAGCGTCACAACTCAGCCCTTCCATCTTTCTTGGCTCAGTCTCACGAGATGCCCTCCATATTCCCATCTGCCCTCTTTTTGCTCTTTGCCGAGGAAAACACAAGCGGCGTTGGCAGCTCTTTTAGCAAACAGGCAAATCTTTCATGTCCAGCATGTCCCCAAATGCGCTGAACCGCGTCCAGAGAGCCTGGCTACAGGTCCCAGCTCAGACAGAGTGAAGCAGAAAAGAAAATCATTGGCCTTGACTCTTAGCTCCTGTTTCAGTGCTTCGAGTCACTAGTGGTCAGTGAGGAGACTTTCAGATGTGCTGGTGTGCTCAGAGGGAAAAAAACAGGAATAAAAAGCAGGAGTCAGGGCTGTGCCTCTTGCTATCCCAAGGGTGAACCAGGATGCTCTTCCTGGCACTGGGCTCCCATCTGGGCTCTGATGGCTGGTAACACTCGCTCCATTGGATCAACAAGCAAACCAAGGTGAAAAAAGGAAAGGACAAGGCAGATTTTAGATGAACACAAAATATCCCTCCTCTCTATCAGGTCTAAGGGGTAAAGGATGAAACAGGATGGAACTGGTTTAGTTTAAGGCTGCAATGGAATCGCAGGGAGAGAGCACTTACAGAGAAATGTCTTTTCACGTAAACTTTAATGTACCCATCCCTTGTAACTGGACATCGAGGAAGGTGTTAATAAACATCAGGGTGAGAAAAACACAGTTAAAAAAAATATATCAGACTACAAACTCATCTCTTCAAAGATCTTTGAAATACCTCTGCAGCTGTATACTGCAGGGAGTCAAGCACACTCAAAGACAAGTTTGCATCTTAAACGTAAGTACACATACATACAAACAAGGTTTTGCAGATATTTGTTAGACCTACTACAAGATTTTCCAGGGTTGGTGCTGCAGCTTATGTTACAGCACTTGTAATATAGCTGCAGATCAGCACCTCAAGAAGAGGCCTTGGAAAGAAGCTGAAATAGCGACAGTTTGTGTTGCTGGGGATATTTCTGAGACATAGTTGCTGTTTACTGTGTTTCTATTTCCAAGCAAGCTGTAAAGTCCACCCATAAAACACGAGGAGGCATTTCTTTGGGTGTGGGACAGCACGACACAAGGAGGACCAGCTCTTCAGCTGCTACGCCCAGGCAGAGCACCACCAAAATACCCTCAGCCTGACCTCCAGCATGGTATTTGGCCCATGAAAAAGAAAACTATACTAAAAACCCCCGGTTACAAGGCTTCTCTTGGTATATATTTATGCACAAAGCTCAAATAATTTAATACCACGCCTCACTAATCATGTGAGTGCACAATTTTTGCAGGGGCAAAGGGTTCTTGTGCATTTATATTGCACACCTCTTAGTCCTGGCTTAGAAAAGGTGCCTCAGAAACTTCCTGGCACTTCTAAAGGTGGCACGTATCTATCTATGCCATACAAAATCCAGTGTGATTAATCGCAGGCTCCCTCAGAGAGATTAACCTACTCTACGAGGAGTCGAAAACTACTCGTAACGATGGCAAATCACAGCATATGGCCAATTGGACAACTTCATTCCACTTCAAAGGAAAATTAAGTAATACACTCTGGGGTATGTTCTCCTCTTGTTACACTTGCAAATCCCCATTAATGCTAATGATTGCACAAAGTGTAAGAAAAATGCTACAAACATAGAAAACAAAGCAAGATCGGTCAAGAATATGCAAAAGCGTATGCAAAGGGATCTAAAGAGCATTTAAACGTAGCACAGCTTCCTTCTTTCTTCCTTTCCTCCCCTAAAAGCAAGAGGCGTTCAGGACTGCAAAAACATGTAATTTGCCAACAAATGTACAAACTGCAGCTCATGAAAAACAGTGAAATGGAGACCTGAAATTCAAGGCCAGTACAAGTTCATCATCTTAACTGGAGATCAGAAAACTGGCTCCTGAAGTAAAAAAAAAAAAGAGAAAAAGAAAAAAAGAGCATCAATTCCATTTTTTCCTAAAAAAGCCATTTCCTACCAACTTTGAAAACAAGAATGCCTGCAGTGATCTGATTGGACTCTGTGATGGTTTTGGCTTGGCTCCCTCACCCCCCCTCAGCTGGGTGGCTAAATGGGAGTCTAACCGCGAGGTTCAGAGGGTTCTCTTCTTATTAACCTTCCACTTCATGCTTCCAATTTTAGACAGGAGTAAAACCGCCTTTCAGAAATTTCACTTATTCTTAGTTCCTTCTGAGGTAGAAGTTCACATTTCTGTCCACATCCATGATGCCAAGACTACTGTGGAAGGATAGTACTGAGTTAATATATTGGACAACACAGAGTTAATATACTGGAGTTTGGCCTTTTTCTAATTCCCTTGAATTTATTTATTCGAACCCTCACAAGAGCAGTTCAATGGTTCCAAAAGTGCCATAAACTCTTGCCCAGATTTTGATGCCCAGGCACACAATGAAATACAGAGATGATCTCTTAGATGCAACATCTGTGATGGCAACTTGCAACCATCCATTGTGGTGGGGCATAATCATGACTAATTAATACTTTTGTTAAACGCCTGGTGCCAAGACTGTGCTGTCACCACTGGCCACCAACACTTGCATGTGAGTGTGAAGTGAGATGGGGTGAGAACTGAACTAACTGAACCCTAACTGCTCCTGAAAAACTGTCTTCCTTCCAAGCAGCTGCTCTTCCAAGCCACAGGACATTTTCCAGTGTGGTTACGAGCATCACCTCAATCGGGTCTGTTCAAGATGAATCTTGTCTTTGAGCAATCAAGAAAAATTCTCAAGGGAAAAGCAATCAGATTTGGAAACTAAACGTTTTGTAATCTCCTGCCACACAATTTGGCATTCAGGCAAACTTTCAACCCCTTCAACAGCAAAAAACCCAGACAAATACACTGTGTCTTCTACCATCTCCTGGTGCATTAAGACCAGAGTGTGATATGATACCACACACGTTTCAAAAGCTGTACAAGCGGAAGGGAGTGACGCACCCGCGCGCAGTGGTAGAGGAGACAGAAAACATACCACATGAAATAAAACGGAGCCAAAGTAACCATTTCTGTTACAACAAATTTATCTTCTCATGTTCCCCTACCAAACTTGGCACAGCTTTCCTGGCACAAGGAGCACCTGGGTGATCTGCAGTGCTGCAGCTAAGAGAGACGATTCTGCACCAGGAGAGCCTCCTCATCCAGGCTTTGGTCACAGAAAGGACACGAGACAAGGAGAGAAGAAACCCTGGCGAAGCCAACCAGCAGCGTGGAGCTCTCAGATACCACTGGGCTGTTGCACTGCTCTTATCAGCAGATACAAGTTCAAGGTCAGCCTTGATGCACTTACTGAAAACTGACACTGCCTGTGTCCTGCAGTCAGCATGACTTCAAATTAAGGCTCCCAATTATTAGCAGTCATTTTGTTTATTATTGCGGGGCCTCAGGACAAACAAAAAAGGAGCCCCATTGTGCTCAACATTGTACAAAAATGCTTAATTAGCCTCTCCATAGGTTGTTCCCTTGCGCTGCTTTCAAACAAGATATTTTCAAATATAAATAAATTCGAATTTCAGAATTCCAGAAATCAGTTCCCTGAAACTTGTTTCTGTAAACAATTAGCACGACTTTGCCTTTCCAGATTTCAGCTGTACACCAAACACTTAACTCTTTTTCTTAACAAAATTTTGTATTATAAAATCTCGGTCATTGAGATGTAAATAGATTTGCCATTCATTTAAAGCCAGGATTTGAACTCAAGTTTTCTCCAAAACACAGGAAAGCTGCAAAATAATTGTTTTTCTTTGTTTCTCTCCTCCAACTGCAGTATTTATATATCGACAACATGTATCACAAATGTACAGGAATATTCAGAGAGTGGAAAAACAGATTAAGAGTTGAGTTCTAACTCAACACTATAGAAACTGGCCTACAAAATTTGAAGCCATGCTGAGATCTGATGAGCTCATCAGGATAATGAAGCAGCACTGAGGTAGATAAGAGCAATACCTGTTAAAGCAGTTAATGCAGAGCATGAACAAATATTTTGGGAGAGTAAAACCTCATGCTTTTTCCACTTTCTCTGGAGGTATCTGGTCATGTACGTTATATTAGAGATGAAGCATTTGTACCACTACTCCAACCTCCCATATCAGCACTTGTATGTTGTTCGTAACACTTGCTAAATTCAAAAGGTGAAAGGAAAAAGTGGCACATGAGGCAAGAGGAAGGCAGCCCACCCATCTGAGAGTCATTCACCCACGGTATCCAGCCTCTCCAACTTGTCAGCGGATGGATCCTGAGGACCAGACCATCACTGGAAAGTATTTTATGACCATTATCAAATGCAAATACTTTCCACTGTTCCTCCACCTCACTCAGATTTGTACCAATAATTTAGAGGTCACCAGCTATTACATCCTATTATCTAATCCTTCAGACTCCGCTTTATTTCTTTTTGCTGTTACTGTTCACTGATGTTTTCACTCACCTTTGAAGATGCCTGTTTAATTTAGCCAGATTTTTAGACCACACTTTGGATTACACTTCCCTCAAGCTTCTTCTAGCAATTTCTTGGCAATAAATGATATTTGGATATCCCACAGAAAGCCCAAGTCAAATATCAATTACAGTTATTTCCAGTACCATTGGCTAAACCAGTTAGGTCCTGAGATCAAACTAAAGAGCTTTCTTCCATGTACTGGTCCTTCAGAGGAAGGATGCAACAATTCTCCCTAACAAGGAAGACGCTGACACAGAACCAAGTAAATGCCCTAGGAAAGGTTATTAGTCTGGCATGGTTAAATAAAGAAAATATAGTAAACTACTTTGCACGTAGAGGATAAAATCAATATAGTTTCTATTCAGGCAGCAAAAATTAAAACATATTGCTTTTCATACATGCATACTCTTCATTTAAGGTGGAGTTTCCACAATTCCCCTCTGAATACCCAGCTTTGCAGCATGCATCTCTCTATAGCACTCAGCAATCTCTGCTTGACATTAGTACTAAACAATATTCATTAAGAGCATAACACTAAAGTGCAACATGTAAGTAAATCAAACTCTCAATGCTCTATTTTACAAATTTCATGGGCCACTGGGGATAATTAAAAGGGTAATTATATAAAGTTGGTGCAGTTTTGAGACTCAAATGACATTTTCTGCTTTAAAGCACTTTATAATCTGGTGTTTTCCTACTAAGGCAGTCTTTTTGTACTTTTATGGTCAAGCAGCATAAACAAACAAGAACTGGTTTTTAAGGTACTTCATTTTTTTCTCCTCTCTCCCCTCACACTGTTTTTCTTCATCAATACCACTCACTACTTATTCCTATAAGCCCTATATTAAGATATCAAGAAAAACGAGGCCTTTTTTAAGAAAAAATAAATAAATCACCGATCCCTGTAAAATGATACTGAGCCTCCAGCCTGGTTTAAACTGCAGCTCTGAACAAAACTGGCATTGCTTCGGGTGTTTACAGCGCTGGAGCACTGTTGGGTTTGTCACTGTGTTTAACCACTGCTCTAAAGCTAGCAAAGTACATTACTGGTAGTAACAGCTCATGAAAAATACAGCGAAGAAACTGCTAGTGGCAGAAGCATTTAACTTTCTTGTTAGCAGCCTCCCCCATGTGGCACTTTAGCACCAGCGAGTTGTTTATTATGTTCTGTGCCAGGCAAAACTGATTAAATGGGGCTCTTAAGAATCAAAGCGTTATAAATTCATGGAAATACAGCAAGCAATAAATTCCGTGGAATTAAAAGCTTACTAGTGCTATTAGCATTTCAGGGTGTTTGCATTGTTAATAGTGATGTGCAAAAATGATGTTCCTATAAGACAAGGCAAACCAACAGAACGTATGCTTTAGCTGCTTCATTTTTACACTATGTCATCACTACTTGTAGATTTTTTTCCCTTACAAAAAACTAAAACGTTCATTAATGTTTTAAAGAAAAATCTGAAAAAAGGTCTATAGACCAAAGATTTACATCCCTAGTAGAAGAAAAGCGTAATACATGAAATGTAATGTGACTATGGATCTGAAAAAGCAGGAGATGGATACCCCAAAGCTCCTCTTTTGGGGAGGAGGGAGCAGGGTATGGTGGGGTGACATCATGGGGACACGTCACAACACAACAACTCAATAATAATTTAGTAAGTAAACTTGATGCATAGTAATTCTTCATACCAAAAGGGCAATCTAGTCTGAGCTGGTGGGTAGTAAATCTGTCAGCAGCTCTCCAAAGAGACATCTTTACTCCATGTCACTCTATTATCATACCCTGGGAATTGACTCTGGTGGCAGGTGACCAACTTCTCCATCATTCCTGCAGAGCTCCACACGGAACAAGAACACCAAGCTGGTACCAGGCCTTCCCTTATACCCATCTGTCTGCAAGCAGCTGATAACTTCGTAAATTAAATTCCTTTCAAGCAGAAACTTGGGAAGAAGTCCCTTTAGGTAGATGGTTGGGCAGGACAGGAATGGGACACGCTTTCCAAAAGTAGTGAAAAATTAGGCCTTGCAGAGTTTGTTTTGGGGTTGGGGATTTTTGTTTGTTTGTTCTTTGGGGTGTTGGGTTTAGTTGGTTTTTTGGTGGCTGTTTTTTTGTTGGTTTTTTTTTTTTTTAGGAACAACTTGTACCTTTTTGAGCTACTTGAAGACACGGCAGCCAGATAACCTCACCTGCAATGTCCCTTTGGGGGGCAAATCTGGCTTTTGTTGTAGGTGGGAAAATCAACTCACAGCCTTGTTGCCACAGTTAAGGTCTGACATAGGATAAAGAGCATGTTCTGGATGGTACATCAGGCAAAGTCAGCAATGTACAACATCAAGAAAAACCAAGAAAGCTTTGTCCAGAACAAATGCTACCCATGCCATGGAGTGAGTCAGCTGAGGAAGTAGGAAATGAACCCCAAATCCCGACTCATGAGCTCAGGCTCTGCACAAAGTCCACATTAACAGCAAAAACCCTCTCCCAAGATTGAGGGGGTTGACATTTTGTTTGCTTCGGGCAAAACAAAACAAAGCAGTAGGTTTTAAACTGCACTGTTGTCTTTTTGATGTATGCATGTCCTGGCAGTCACACATCTGTATCAGGAGAGAAACAGCCCAGGTTTTTGGCAGTTATTTAGATCTTTTTATCTGAAAGTTGAAAATCCACGGCCATTGAACCTTTGCAGCTCCAGGTTCTGCATATAAAAAGCAGCTGCTGAATATATGAAGGGAGCGCGGGCTTCTTAATGTTTGAACAGTTCCAAGTTCAAACCCATTATGTCCAGGTCACACTGGGATCATGTCACTATTAATGCATCCAGTTACATGCTGAGGGAAACCCAATATAAAACTATGATAATCTCTAGTTCTCCCGCAGAGATACACTGAGGTCTCACCCAGATGATGCCACAGATCACTCTTCATGGGCGGTGACAAGATGGGATGTCAATGTCAGAGGACAAAACCTGGGAAAGTCTCTTTACAATTGTTTTCAAGCATCCACCAAGCTCGTTTGTACCCTTTTTTCCCTTCCTCTTGGAGGAAGAGCTTCTTCTCCCACCAATGGTGTCTCCTACACGTCACAGGTTCCCACACAACCTCCTCCTACACCACCAGCAGCACACCCTCCATTGTGTCTTGTCAAGGCACTGAGGCTGAGTGAGATGAAGACCCCTAACTCCATGCTCCCTTTCCTTTTGGAGGCAGAAGCTCTCTGCAGATCGGTAAGGTCCCACTTGTTCTTGGGGAGCTTCATGCCTGGCCAACCACATGCTGACCCAGGAATGGCAGCAGCAGGGAAGCAGAAGACTTGGGACAGGCCAGCTACTGCCCCGGCCATGCGTGGAGGTACTCTGGGGTCTCTCCTCTGCAGATACTTGGTATCTCATAACATAGTTGATAACAGGTCTACTCTTGCTAAGAGGGAAGACAGAGACATAGAAGAGGAGACACAAGCGGAGAACTGAAGGCATGTGGCCTTATGATAGTAGAGCACACAAGGGGTGGTCAGGACTTCCCCTTGCTGCATGTAACCAACTGGTATGGTGGTGCCTGGAGAAGGCCTCTGCTAGCTGAAAGAAGACAGCAGGAAACAGAAGGAGCTGAGGAAGCACAGATTTACTCTAAGGGACCAACCTCTCAACAAAAACCTACCAACTGCCATTATTCCCAACATACCGACAAGAAAGTTTGGTCCCCTACGACGGTCCATCAAGATGTCTGGGTTGGACAGAACTAATGCACATATATCTACCCCTTTGATGTAAAGAGTGGGTAAGATTAGACAGGCTGGGTCAGAGTAGATCTCACAGCCCACACTAAACGCCTATGGGACTGGAGACAATCTGAACCTGCAAGGCAGCAGTGGGATGTGTACTGACATGGTAATGCACAAGACACCATAGACAGTCCCCACCATGTTTCTTGATTGCTGTGCATGATAAACCCCCTGCAGCACAGGAACCTTTCATTCCGCACCAGCAATGGTCAGGGCTCCTGAAGTGTCTAGCACTAATCCAACACCACCTATGCTATAGACAGGAGAGCAAGAATGGATGTTTCTTCTGAACATTAGTCTCAGACTCGCTGAGAGGTGCTCAGACCTCCTAGTAACTAAAAGCCTTGCTCTTCAGTAACTTCTGGCAGGGCAATTTCAAAGACAGGTTCCTCAAGCGGTGGAATCTAAGCGACCCTGGGACACATGGGACGTAGCAGGGCACCACAATGCTGCCTCATCCTGCCCAGCTGGGAATCACTGCAGGAGTTCAGCATGAGCTTCAAAAACACAGCCAGGTCTAGTAAAACCCAGCCGTTTACGCAGCTCTTCTCTGAGCTTTCCATCCAAAATGTGCTGGGAAAGGAGGAAAAGGACTTTACTGGACTTGTTGATCTCATCAAGTATCTAGAATATACTAGGGCTGATGGGGATGTATTTCAAACTGAGTTAACCATGGCAGCTGACCGAGGGGTAACGCTCCAGGTGGCCTGTGTATCACGAACATACAACACGTTAACCACACAAACCTTGAGAGAATTAGCCAGCACACACTACACACGTGGCACTTACACTCTACACGTGGCATTTACACTGCACGTGTTGGATTTGCACTACTCTTCTCACAGTTTCCTGACACTTCTTACAGGGTTAATAAACTGAAAAAAATTGTGAATGCTTTCTGAGATTTAGGATGCTTAATTTTTTTCAAATGATAACTTCAATATTAAAATCCAGTTTGTCTAAAAGAACATTGCTTTATTCAAATGAGTCTCATGGAGGAGAAGTTTTGAAAAGTCAAAATCTGTATTTTTGAACTATAATCTTTCAGTTATTCAACTTTCAAGAGGAGGATGGGCCAGACTCTCCTTTTAACTACATGAATACAAATCCAGATAATTCTTTCAGTTTTAAATGATACTTTGTCTAATTAATATCTTTTTTTCCCCTCCAAAACATGTCTTTATCTGCTGTGAAATCAATGACAGAAATGAATTGTCTCAAAGATAGCAGAGAGTAAATAACAAATCTGGAACCTCGCAGCCTTACCCTGGCAATTTGTCTCTCATAATTGACTCGGCAGACATGCTTTACAATTTCTTACAACTTTTACAAGCCCTCCTGTGGGTTTATTTTAAAATTCTCCAAAACTGAGCTCAGAGCTTTGAATGCTCTAAGAAAGTAGCACCAAGAGCAATTATCTCTCCCTCCTTAAAACCAAAGGAAACAAACAATAAAAACACATGTTGTTTTCTTGCTGGACATCAAAAGTTAAAGGGGAATAGAGATGCAAAAGAACTTCAACTTCTTCAGAAATATTTTTTCTGTTCTTTTCCAACAACAACATTTTTCACATATTCCTATTTGATGCAGCTTTAAATACAAAATTTTCTGAATAAAAGTTACCTTTCCCAATTATTGGAATACAACTTAAATGGAGAAGGATGACAGCAATAAACATAAACTTTAAAAATAACTGCATGACATTTTTCCAATTAAAAAGGGGGTAAAAAAATCCCCCTCCCTCCTGAAAAGGAAATGGTCTCATTACCTATATTATTGATTTATGCTGTTGTTGGCTTTTAAATGTAGCACTTTCTATTTCAAAGACCTTTACAGACAATTACTAATGTCATGACTGCAGACCACTGTTCCATTGGCGGAAGTGCCCCAGTAGCAGGAAATGTTGTGCCCTTCCACAGACGTTTCCTTCCATCATTGGGATGCACCAACCCTTAACACGTCAAAGGATTAAATGCAACACTTGTATTACAACTAACACAGATAAACACAGGGGCTATCAAAAATAATGAAAAGGCTATGACAGGAGAAGAAAGTAGACCTATTCCTCAAGAGATGTCAATTTGTCTTTTTTCCTTAAAAAAGAGAGGAAATTCTATTTTTTTTTAGCCAAACAGAAAGAGATCATCATACTAAAAAGAAAAAAAATCTATTTTGAACTATTTTCAAATGCCATATCATAAACTACTGATATTAATGGTTTGCAATGGAAATGACGTCAGAGCCTTAGTTACGAATGTCCAAATGTTTGTGCTACCCTACTAAAAAAATAAACAGTGAGCTCAGAGTCAGAAATGACCCTTTTGAGCAATTAAGCAGCATTACGCAAAACACACTGAAAAGCAGAGGGCCAGCAGAGGTGGGAGAGCCCCAAATCAAAATTCACTGATTGCACTGGGAGAAGCAATTAAACATCCTGGGGGTGGCATCCAAAGTTCCTGCCATTAGCAGCAGTGAAAAACGCTTTCATATGTTGCAAAGAGAAATATGAGCAGGAAATCAGGGCCAAAAAATTTCCCTTTTTTTAATGTCTTGGCTTTAGTACGAGCTACCAAATAAAAAGGGTGGCCTCCTGTAATGCCCACTGACATCACCGGTCTTGCAATAATGTCAATATAAAATATGGTTGCTACCATGGTAGGACAATCACTTAAGGATGCGGGAAGGTATATTTCTGGTGTGGTAGGAGGCAACAGGCAATGACCTAAGAGATGACCGAAGAAAAACATGAAATATGCAATAAGAATCTATTTCTGGTGTCATTTGATCACATCTCTAGACTTTATAACGCAGGAGCATGCACTGTCTTTGCAACATGTGTTTTCTAAAGGCACATTTCAAGCCTGCAAATCTACAAGGGGTTCTTGCCCCTGTGTAGAGAAGCAGGCACAGCTCTGAGACGCCAGCAGGCAGCAGTGAGGTGACTGACGCCATCAGCCTACTTGCACCAGCAAGAGGAAATCACTGTTGTGTCCACTGGCCCAGCAGAACAACTTGCACAAGGACAAGTTTCAGCACAATTCTGAATTCAGAGTTGTCCACTTCAGTTGTCCACTTGGCACTTGCCAATAAGATCATTTTTGCCAGAACCTCATTAGGTGACAAAGGCTGGGTCTCCTCTGATGACAGCTTAGTTTAATGGACCTCCCAACACTTTCTAGCAACTGATGGACATCAGTGCACCCTTTACAGCTGCTTAATCTCCAGTTACAACCTTTACACATTGGGCCATTTTCAGTACATGCCATTGTGCTTGACCTGGGTGTACAGATCAGGCTAGTGGCTTCCAAATCTAGAGGTGGGCATGAACCACTCAGCCTCATGCTTCATGTTCTTCACAGACTCAAAAGAGATAATAGTACTTTGAACGCATGTTAAGTAACACAAATCAGCACCTGCATTTCACTAAAGATCATATCGAGCATCCACCTGAGCTAAGGGAAGAAACACTGCAGGATTATGCAAAATACTGGCCACATCCTGCTCACTTTCACAGTCTTCATGAAGACCAGAAGGATTTGGTCCAAAAAGCGTCAGATAAGAGGATCAAAACCTGCTAATGAGTATCTTAACACTGAGAAACATATTTTTCTACGAATCCACTTGAAGATTTATAATATATTAAGGAACACTAAGAAGAAGAAAAAGAATAGAAGCTAAATGGGCCAAAAGCAAACAAAAGAAACGTGTTCTCTTGAGATTGCTAATGCTGGCAGACAATAGCACAGAAAGAACTCCTCTGACAGATCTTTGAAGTCTTCAATACAGCATGCTAGTGGTCCATGTTAATGAGATTGGCTCAGATACTTCTTAAATTATTCCAAAATGTCTTAATCTATTTTCGACATCTTCTTGACCCAACTGCTTCAGAGAAGTCACAGCTTCGCCCAACTCTGGACTAAGCTTTTCATTCAAATAGGTAGGTCTTCAAGCAGTTTGTGTTTCCAAAGGCCCACACACAACCTTTTTAGAGTTTACCTCAAAACATGCAGGTAATGTTGAAATTTCTATTAACAGAGATTACAGAAACACTTTGCACCACACAGTAACCTTTCAATCTGACTAACTCAAAGGTCTTATATTGCAACCTCTCCCAACAATCTCAAAGTAAATAAATCCAGTCTCGGATGTGGCCGACAGATGCTAACTGCTCCAGCTCCATGACTACCACCCCACCAGCAACTGAGCAGCAGGCATCAATGGGGGTCTCTCAGATCTCTATTTCCTGCTGGGGGTGATAAACCGCTCATATGAAATGCTTCCAATAGGTAATTTGTGTTTGTTGCGGAGAAAATATTGGAGAAAACATCCAACAACCAGGTCATCTGCTCCATTACAGACTTTCTTATGAATGCTCTCAAGTCACAAGACCCATATTCAGAAGTAGCCACACACCATATCTTCTAGGAATGATGGCTACATCTGCTCTGTAATATGCTTTCAGACTATTAGGTCAAAAGCAAGAAAAGTCCAAGTACCAAACAAGGAGAACATCACCCTACTAACTTCCCACTGCCTGACGTGCAAGCATCACTGCCACCCAGCCTGTACACAAAATAGTGAAGACGTCACCAGCACATCTTCTGGAAAGTCACCAGCAAGGGAGAGTGCTGGGGCAAACCGCACGCACTGTTGAGCCCTTCATAAACAAACTTCTCTGAAAAAGTTTGTTTCAGGACTTCAACTTTTGCCTGGAGCTCCTCCTGCCATGGCCAGTGAAGATGTGCACAGTGACATGCCAATGTGGCTTGAGAGCTATATCTCATCCTGATGAAACAAAGTGGTGGGACTATTGGGAAGAAGGTTGGGGTTTTTTTTTTGTCCCAAAACCACTTCGTTTTCCACACAAACTATGCAATCTATTTTTTGTACTGAGCTTAGGAAAGTAAGTCCTTCTAACCTTTCTCCTGGTTTGAAGGGAGGAGAAAACACACATCTATAAAGAAGTTAAAAGCTCAAACCCACAGATTTATCTGTTGATCATCCCACTCAGTTCTGAGTTACAGCTGGCAGCTTCTGTTTTATTATCAATATTTAATCAGCATTTAACTCTGACAAGCATTAAGATTAGAAATTTTAAACTAAGTGCAACTTTACTAAATCCTTTGTGTTGATTTTTTCCCCCGTTAAAGGTTTTCTAAAGGATTCTATCTTTGCTATCTTAAAAGTCTGCATGTGGCTTTTGTTATCAATAATGTACAACTTTAGTAGCACGTTTTATACTTTTCAGTTTTTCAGCATGCAAGCTACTCCTGATTTACATTGCTCACTGAATGGCATTTGATTACTGAAAATGCTTTTACGTACATTTAAACAAATGACTGCTCCTGGAAAACTAACACTATTTTCCACAATTTTGCAAAAATACATTTCCCCTCCCTTCTCCCTAAATCAAACATTTCAATTCAAAATCCTTACTTTGAGGAGAAACTGGCATATAATTAGGCATTACGCCTAACGGTGCTAAATAAAGAAGAATGTAAACATCTTAATTCTGAAGGTTTAACCGAAGCCCCCCTCGCTGTATCTATTCTGCTATTTGTGCCTTCGTTCAGAGCTCTTTGGAGCTCACAGGGGAAAAAAAAAAAAGAAAGCAAACAAAACAGGCAGTGTAAAAATCTATTTTACCAGCCCTGTGCTGTATCCTGAGGCCAGGCTCGCAGGCAGTGCTGGGACGCCCGGGGCCACACGGCTGCTCCTCAAGGACTATAGAGTCCTGCTCCGTAACCGCACTGAGCGGCTTAGCCGCTAACTCAGAAGATGGGATTTCACCTGAAATTAAGCTATCAAGCAATTGAGCTCAAACTCAATCAACCAAACCCTTAACCTTCCCTGTTTCAGTGGCACTGCTCTAATTAGGACTCTATCACTACTTCCATTACTATCTCCTGTTCTCATGGTTTATTATCTGGGCAGTTTCAATTCTCACCCAGTTGAAATTTGATATCCAGTTCCTTGGACCACATATCATTCATTATGGCTTTATTTTATGAAATATTTTGCAACGTTATGGACCGATCCTGCAGCAAATAGGTTTTTGTTGAAAATGGCACCCCTCTTTGGCCACAGTCAAGTCTTCTCGGAGAAACAAGCCTTAACGTTACAGGACACACTGAAAAATGTATTTTTCATCAAGTTGTGGATTTTGTTGTGCAGTTTGAAAATGTGTGCTTGAACCTATGTCCTGCTTCTACACACTACAGCTGACCCATGGTTCTCCAGTCCTCAAGGTCTTCCCACTGAACCTGGATCAGCTTCTAGGAGAAAGAGTTTGGCTGAAGCCTTCTTACCAGCTCTACCGAGAGGTGTGGAATGAGAGTCAATAACCTACGATACTCAGGAGGTCAAACTGAAAAATCTAATGGTCTTCTGCAATGATCTGTTCTAGAAGTCACCCAAACTGCTCACTGTTGAAGGATTCACAGCCAGAGGGGTATGTCTGGCGTGTGTGGTGTCCAGAGGGCAGCAACACAAAATATGTCTGCTGCTGGAGACAGGGCCACAAACTTCAGGTGAGTATAAAGGTAGTGTCTGGCAGTTAACACAACCAAAATTCCTCATTTCCTGGGTCCCAGAGCATCATGGTCATGTGCAAACCATGGCTCCACAAGAATCACAGTAATTCTGAGGCCTCTGATGCACCTGGAACTTAGAATATTTCCCTTTTTACAAAAACTCAAAGGGGGAACACCACTGCAGTGCAACGAACCACCACCTGCTTGAACTGCAGGATCTGCTGCTTCTTCGGTAGCTGAAATGCATCTAATACCTCATGGGCTCCACCATAAAAAAAACCCCAGTAATATTCCAATCTTGAAGAGAGGCATGTATCATACAGCTGACACACACCATTGGCATGGTCAAGGATTGCAATGTTCACTTGAACTTCATGAATTTCTTCCTCACTAAACAGATATTTTTGGCAACAAAGAACTGAAAAAAGCCCCACATCATCCCCAGATCTATTTTAATTTAAAACAGAACAGGGACATTTTTCCCCCCCCTTGAAGTTAATTTTAATAAAATTAAAATAAAAATAGCTCTAATTCACTCCAATGCATTTAGTCATTCTGTAAAATTCTAAGTTTAAAATGAAATCACCATTTTATATTCAAACAAGGTCAAGAGAACAGCACTAACGAGCACTGACATCACAGCGAACAGCAGCCACTGCTCAACGCTTACATCAGTGTTGCTTGTTGCTATGGTGCTTAACCGACTATTAATTTCTGAAAGAAGGTGATTATAAAGCAGCCATATGAACCTCAGTCAGATGACACCCTTCAGTACCAAACACTGCTCTGCCTTACTCTTCTCTTCTGCAAGTTAATTTTGTGAATCACCACTTTTGTGATGTTAATATTCCTTTCCAACTTGAAACTTTGGACCAGAAGAGAGGCAAGGAGTTAATTTAGAAGCAAGGGACTCTCATGTTGCTTTAAATAAAAGTCATTTTGCAGAGAGTGATATTTCTTTCCTTCTCGCTATGCTCCAAAAGACTAAAAAGCATGTGTTTTAATTTCTGCAGTGATAATAAGCAATCGAACTAACAGCTAAATTCTGCTCTCCTGCTCTGCTCAACATGCTGCTGTAAATCCAGGAGTGTCTCAGCCTGCAATGAAGCAGCACTAAAGCTGACTTGACCATTCCCCAGGGATTTGCCCCAGTAAGGGGGCCTTGCTGCAGGGCTGCACTGCTGCAGATCCCAGTCCAGCTGGGATGCTGAGCCATGATATGGCCACCAAGAGCAGCCAGAGCAGGGTCTTCCCATTCTCACACAGCTCCGTCTGGTTAGCAAACAGCCTTCTCAAAACATCTGAGAGCCAAAAAGTGCATCTTTGTAGCCTTGCTCCTAAAATGCAACTAGACATCTAAACTATCAGTTTCCCAGGCAAAGCATGGGTTTAAGGTGCAGTGGTGACTCCAAAAGCTTAGCTCCAAGCCCAACGCTGTGATCTTTATCCGTGTTGCCTGAAGAGCCTTTACCTGTGCAACCAAGGCATGCTCTTGGGGTTTGCAGGATCAGAACATTCCTTCAGACATGCTTCAGAAACCATGTGCAAAGCAGTGTTTGTATTTACCTTCTTCAGTTGCTCCTGTGAAGCAATCTTCAGTTACAGCCACCCAAAAAGGTCACTCTTCTTACCCTGCAGAGAAAGAAGGTAACACACGTGACTGCTGGGTCAGTGTCAGCAACAACACCCAAAGGATTTTCATTGGCACCACCATTTGCAAGTACAAACATAAACAAAGCAACAAATGAATCTAATCGTGTTTAATGGTGAATGACTTTCAGAGGGAGTTAATAAAAACAATCAAGTCACAGGACTGCTGCTTATCAGTACCAGCCAGTGTGAGGCTCCTCAGCACGAACAACTTGGTTTTGGGGAGAAAAAAAAAAGATGAAGGAGGAAAAAAATCCCAACATTCAGATGAGACATCTTTGTTCTCTAGCATAAACTTTCTTAATCTTGATGTCTATCAATCTATTTTCAGTTTGAATAATAGATGAGTTCGGTCCTTTGTTTCAGAAATCTGACTATTGTCTGAATGGGTTCTCCTTACTTAAGGCATTTTAAGATCATTTGTAACCACTGCTATTTTAGCTTCTGGATCCTTTCTTTCTTCTCATCCTTTTCCATAGAGACACACTCCTAGATGAGATTTTAAAACTAGCTGCATCTTGCTAATTCAAAAAGTTGTTTACTGTCTTGGGATATCTTGTTGTTAAGCATTACCAAGAGCACACCAAGCATGCCAAGGTGGTAAGAGCAGTGGGTATTAAAAAGAGAAATAATTCAAGTGTATCTTTATAAAAAGTAGGAGGGAGAAAACAGCACGTGTAGGTTTTTTTTACCCTGTATATTACTGCATCTTGTGTACTCTCTCTTATGCAAAAGAGTATGTAATCTTCTAAGAAACATGACAATCTGCCACTTTCTGTTCATGTAATTGGGATCAACATATGGTACAAGAGAAAAGAAAAACATTTGTTTATTAATTTAGATCAAGTTACTAACTCAAACCACTAACAGCATTCAGAATTAATTCCACATCAATTGGCCAAATACCTTAATAGAGTAAAATTATAACATAATTTCACTGAATTGTTGATCTTCTGCTGCAGGGGTGCAGAATAATATGTAACAGAGACAGAAAGAAATATGCAATAATTTGGTGACACAGATGACATCATACGAAACGGAAAGTTGGTGACATGTGGATGTGTAAGATAGAGCTACGTGAAACTCCACTTCATAAAATTCACACAGTGATGTGGAGTTTTGGGGGTGTTTGTGAAACTCGTCAGATGGTAAGTTACGCTATTGACATCAGTAGGTGAAGTTTTTTTACTGAAGCAGTAAAATACCAACCTCTGGGAAAAAAATCAGAATCTTCATTAAGTCCTTTCAAAAGAAAACGTACTCATTTGCCATTTACTTTGGAAGGAAAAATGTTTTCACAATGAGAAAGAGGCATTACTGCTTTACCATTGAAACCCAATTATTTTTAGCCAGAAAAAAAAAAGGTTACCTTGAGATGAAATGAATATTGGTTTTATCTATTGCTCACTGGCATTTTATTTTATTTTATTTTAGTCAAAACTGGAAGCTGCCTGTGGCAAGATATTTATTATTTCACATCTTGTGAAAGGTTGCTCAGCTGGGTTCTGAATTTAACCTCCAACTTCCATGGTTCCCACAGTCAGAGTCAGAAANACTGGCATTTTATTTTATTTTATTTTAATGTTTTGAGTGAGAAGCATTTCACAGTTCTTGTAGTGCAGTACCGGAAGATCAGGGGCCAAAATTTGCTGTATAGGAAGCCCTACGTGCTTTGCTGGCGTGCACGTATCAGACGTTCCTGATTCTGACTGGAAAGGACACAACACTACTCCATCATAATAGGTCAGGTCTCACCTTCCTGAGAGTATGTAAAACAATACATCTTTTATGTAAAATACATGACCTTTGACATACGATGTGCTCTTAGATTAGCGACAATAAAGGCTTTTATCCTGCTTTGCTGCAGGGGTTATCTTGGATTTGACATTTGAAACCTCTTTTCATATTTATCTGTTTTATAAATTTTCTGGGTGTTTGGCAGGCAGATCCGTATTTTGGCAGTATTTTGCAAGCAGACTTCATTTCTACCCTGAGTCTTCATGATAGCAAATGAACCATCTTAAAATGTACTTTTTAAGGAAACTGCTGAAAATTACACGTTTGCATAAAATGTGCACACAATCTCTCTTTCAGCAGTGCTGTAAAAGGCAGGTACCGTTTTCTAAATGCATTTGTCATGTATGAACTGAGCGCACTCCATGGAAACCCAGTAACACTGTCCCATCATTAGCCGGTAGGAGACCAATAGGGTCTAACACTGACAACACACATGGAAAGCTGAGGAGGGCTTCAGCTCTTCTCACAAACTGCTCCCTGACTGAAATCCAGACTACCTTCATTTCTGGTTATTTAAGTCTTGCTACATGCTACCTGGCTTTCAAAAATTGGATAATGTACCACTGAAGTTAAAATGAGCAGCAGAGACAGCTGTTCCCACCTGTGAAAATTTCTCATTAATAGTCTAAAAGTTGAGTATCTCAAAAACATAGAAACACAAATACAGACTTTCCTCCTGAAAATGTTTATATGGGTGAACGAATTGATGTAGGCAACACATTCCTTCCATCATGCTGCCTTTAAGATAAACACAAAGTACCATCAACACTGTAAGAGTGTGTGTGGAGCAAACAAAGAAAAAATCCCATCCTACCAAAGCATGACACTTTACTACACTCATATTTTCCCCCAAGGAGGTGATTAAAATAGAAAACCAAACCACAAACAAAAATCCACTTTGCAAGCAGCAGTGGTCCTGCTGCCTCTTGAGTGGACGGAAGGTCTCCAAGGGCACGTGACACTGTCCCCTTGGCCGGCATCCCACGTGGAGAATGGCCCTGCTCAAATTTTATCAAATATTCCTGAAAACGTGAGGTTTGTTCACTGAGTGCCTCAGTTTACCCACCAGCGAGGTGGGTAAACGCTTTTGTAACACATTTTGAAATCCTTGGATATGAAGATACTTTTAAAAATAGCTGGTTTGGGCAGCATTTTGGAAAGACAACTGGTAATAATCTTACAAAGATCACAACCTGAAGCCAGAGCCATAACCTTTTTGGCTGACTTTAACAGAAAGCCCCCTTATTGCTCTGGATCAGGTCCTACCTATCTGTCTGGTACCAAGGGACCAGACAAGAAGATCAGAGGTTTTGCCATTATACCTGCTGTTGGGATGGACCTTGGAACTCTTTTGATCCCACAACACTTATTCAATTTAGTGGTCTCCTCCTTCAGGGCAAGGAGGTCAGCTGGGGAGGCTGCAGGATGGAGCCTTAAGTCCAAGTAACTACTGCAAAGCTAAATTTAACCAGTAATATAAAGAATACACAGAAATAGTTGCTTTTATTGCAGAATGAAAGTCTACTTATAACAGTAACATTTTTACTAATATCTAAATGAGAAGAGCCTTGGGTATATAGCCAAAAATAGATTAGCAAAGACCTTGATCCCACACAAACTGGCTGTGAGTAATTTTACACAGGAAAGTAGAACACCGGTTGAGCTGCTCCCCTGCTTAGAATTAAGCATATACATTTTTTTGCCAATTCCTCAGCCTTGAGAAGCCTACAATTCATTCCTGGAAATCTAAAGTAGCAAAGGAATCTCCCCTTCACTACCTAGAAAGCAGACTTTTTATTTAAAAAAAAAAAAATGAAGGAGAAAACACACCCAATAGCACTACCAAAAAATTGTTTCTGAAATTTGATTTGGATTCATTTTTCTTATATAAGACCAGCTGAAATATATTTAATGCGCCTCATTAAAATATTTACTAACAGTCTTCCTGAAACCTTTAAAATATCAAAACTTGATCATCAAAATAAGCACTTCTGTGTAGTAATTTCTGCTAAATAAAGCGAACCATAACTATCTAGTACAGTTGTTTCTTTCCCTTCAAAACTCCCTGAGTCACATTCAACTATGCACAGGCTGAAATATGAAATATGTTCTACTATCCTCATAATTATTATTTTCTTGTCCTGTGCGGGAAAAGATGCAGTCTATCATTTTGTTAACTGTACATTTGTAAGAGGAGGAAAACCCCAAAGTTTCTCATTTGACACTTTGCTAATCCTGAGAATACAGGATGAACACTGATCGTGAAGAGCAACATCTGGTACCGGGGGCAGAACTGTAGCCTCATCCTTCACACAGGTTCTTTTGCTCACCCAGTGCATTTGCTTGGGTTATTTACACTAACACACACAAATCATGTGTAGAATTGCTTTGAGGATGGTCAGTATCTCTCTTCAGTTTTGTTGTACCTATTTTATTTTGAAAAAGGTATCCAGCAACACAAAAAACACACTAAGCTAAATATTTTAAATAATCCAAGGCAGAAATATTTTTTCTGACCATTGCCAAGGTGGCTACTTTTTATCGTGCAGCATATATTAAATCTTAGGAGGCACGGTACAGGAGATGTTCTATACCAGGTATCATTATCACCTCCTCAGAAAGTGAAATGCAGGTGAACAGTAGAACTGCCAGAGACTAAGTGCACTTCTTCCACCTCGCTTTGAAGAGGGGGAAATGGATTTGGTACAGGCCAAAGCACAGGGATATCCACACTCACTACCTGGCTGCTGCTCGGTGGAAGGAGGGAGCAAATCAGACTGTGTTTTCATTTTCAGTCATTAGCAGGCTGCTCAGAATCTCTGGCTGGTGCTTGTTATTTATTCTAAACAGAAATAAAATAAAATAAGAATAAATAACAGCACGAGGACAATGCTACGCAGGCACACTGTCTCTCTCAAAATAGCATCACCTTTCGAGTCCACTGTAACCTTGGAAAGGAATCACTCGGTGCCAGGCAGTGCTACCAAACTCATCACAATCCATTCCTCCCCTGCTTTTTGATAGCTCTTATAAGAAATGTGGGTACAGTTAATAGACAAGTTAAGGAGAGCTCGCTTCCAGCGCGGAATCCGAACTGGGATGGTAAGTCCTGCCTCGTTTAACGATGGACTGGTGATCGGCCTGGCACGAATCGCTTTGCCTAACAGAGCTGGCCCTCACCGCATTCATCGGACGTAAGGCATCACACGCTCCCAGAAAGTACCAAACCTGTCAAATGCCCAATCAAACGCTGAGAGGCCATCTCCTCTCCACTCTTCTCCGAGAGCCAGCAGATCAAACGCTGCCGACTGGGCTGGACTCTCCACATCTCCCACGTTTCTCAAAATAACTCCCCAAGCCTCCACGCCGGCCTTAACCATTTTATCTCTGTGCTGCAACTCCCCTCTCGAAACTTGACCTCGTCTGAGCACAGCAGTGAGGGGAACACCCATTCCCGAGCCCCGCGGCGCAGCCGCCGCCGGCTTCAGGGATCCCGAGCGGGCATCGCTGCCCGGCCGGACCCGCTACTTTACAGGACTCCCTCCGGGCGGGCTCCCGGGCAAAGCCTGACGGCTCTCCCAGCCCTCGCAGGCGGCAGCTCCCACCACCCCACGCCGTGACCTGAGTGCTTCACCCTCACCTCCGCTCACGGCAGCCCAGCAGCTTCTCCGCACCACCCCCCTCCGGCCCGACCCGGGGGCAGCTCAGGCCCCGCCGCCCCCCGCGCCCGCCCCGGCCTCTTTCCGCCTCCCGCCTCCCCTCAGCGCGGCCGGGGCTCCCCGCTCCTACCTGACAGGCGAGCCAGGCTCTTGGTCATGGTCATGTGAAAATATTTTCGAGGTATCCTTTAACAGCCTTTAAATATTGAAGCCTAAAAACAATATTTGCTGTTTTACCTTTGAAGCTTCAACAAAAGCTTTGTTTTAGCATTTACCTCGGTGTGCAATAAGAGTTAATAATCAAATCCGTCCCAACCCCCACAAATGTTAAACAAAAAGATAAAAGAAATGCAAATAGCTATTGTCATGGAAAGTTAAAGTACCTGTCTGTATTTTTAAGTGAAAACTATTATCTCTATCAATCAAAATTTAAGAATACAATAGCACTAATCACACAAGGTGCTTTGACTGAGGTACTTTTCCTCATAAAAAGTTTTTTTTTTTTTTTAACTGGTGCATAAAAGTAATACACTTACAATTAGATACGGTATTTGTAATTTTGTTATTAAAAACCCTCAGCAGTCTTATTGTTAATAAATGCCTCTGAGTCTGTAGGCTGATTTGTACCCAAGAAGACCAAAGTCCCTACGTATTTTAATAAGGTTGATGAAATTTTATTCAGATCCTCACACTTTCCAACATGTGGTGGAACAGCACACTCTTCTGTTTGAGAGGAGTTACTCAAACGAAGGAAATAGTTAATTGGTAACCAAAACTACTACTTCTGGCCTCGCTGCACATTTTCCACATTTCTCCCAACGCTGCCTGCGCTACAACCGCCTGCTTTGAAGACGTGCCCTTTGTCATCTCATCTTTAATTTTTGATACCAATTCCCCCTTGCCGGGCTCTGACGCCCTCCCAGCACGGCGTACGTTACACACACGGTCTATACATTGCGCACGGATTTTCTCGAAAGTCATTTTTAAAACTCATTTGTCCAGGCTGGATCAGAAGCCGAGCTGCGCGGTTCATAAGCGCACGAGCGAGCGACAGTAATTACGCCTATGCCCTAAGACACAGCCCGCGATTAAAACACCTCTAAGTAAATCGTGGAGCCAGGATGCCATTATGCAAACTCTGCTCTCAGGGAGGGATGTCTCCCACACCGAGGTGCAGTAGGACTGTCATTTCCCCCCCCCCTGCAATATCAGGTTTCCTACTCTACAGTTCTGGTGCTCTGCATCATGGCTAACATCTCTAGTGTGCTATTAATATCAATGAAGAGACGATTCAATTTCCACATAAGAAAAACCTCCCTATTACAGCGCAGACATTCTAGTGAGGACCCTTGCAAAGGAAACAATAAAGACCAGAGGGTTGGGGTTTTTTCTCCCCCCCCTTCTCCTTTTTTTTTTTCCTTTTTTTTTTTGCTGCTGCTTTTGCAGTTCTGCGTTGCACACTGTTTGAAAGCTTTTAGCTAACAATGGAAGCATTATCTTCAGGATAGTTACAAAACAGGATTTGTTAGTACAAAGAATAATAACACCGAACTCATTCCCCCCCCCCATCCGCCCCACAAATACCTGCCTATTGCAAGATAGCATTTAGTAGTTTATTCAGAAGTATATTCCAGAAACACCTGTATTCTTGATCCAATTCCTTGCCACAAACTCCCTCAGCGGACCAGGTTTGCTTAAGGAGGTTTGGACAATTAAAAAACAAACAAACAATTTGTGCATTTATAAAATGGAACAGAAACAAAAGTATCTTATTCTACCCGAGTGCAAACTTACCCATTAATGAGGCAGAAAAAGGCTTAGAGCTGTACAGTAATTCCCAACCAACTGCAGAAAAGTTGAGAGTTTGAAAACACTAAAGCACTTTTGACTATCCAGCCTTTCTGTGCTTCAACACTGGCTGCAGTGTAAGGAAGGACTGAAGGTATGTGGTCTAAACACAACAAAAGCCACTGCCTTACTGTAGATTAAATATGCAGGAAGAGGCCCCTTTGCATAAACACAAACACTCAGCAAATGAGTAACTGGCTCAAATCAGACGCCTGCTGTGCATTCTACCTGTCCTGATCTCTGACAAGCTTACACAGCTTGTTTAAGGGGATAGGAGCTACAAAATCAAATCGAATCGTACGCACTAAACGCTTTGCTCGGATAATAGTAAATAACAACAGCCCCAACAACTCCGCGCCAAGCGTTCATTTCTAATCTGAGCACTGCTCTGGCAGGGAGCTCAATCGTGTGCTATGCCCGCTTTGGCTCAGCCACCCATCTCACCAGAGCAGAAGAAACACAACCAAACACCACCTGTAAAATTCATTTTCATTTACTCCACTGAAATCCAATACATTTCTGGCCTGGACTTTTCTTAACAAGGACTTAAAATTAACAGAGAGACTTTTGGTTGACAGATTAAATCTGAATTCGCTTGTACTGTCCTTGTTTTGTTTACTATGCAAAAGACATTCCACACACAGGCTTATTTTAGCTGTTCTGAATCACTGCATAATGCACACCTATTTACTCGTTTATTTGGGGAAAAGGAAAAAATTTCTGAAGTTTCACTTAAAAACATTATTTTCAAAATATTACACTCATAAAACAACCCCCCCAACTATATTTACTTCAAAAAACAACTAAATTAGAGACTGTGATAACCACCAAGCACCTCTAAGCATTTATTATTATAATTGAATATACATAATTATATACTGTGATTTACTCTTGCTTCTAGAGAAATAAATTATTCTTCAGTCTCGTTTATCCTTCCATTCCAGAAATAGAAGGCAGCAGCACAATTTTAAAGCAATTGGAATTCACCAGTGTCCCTTCCTAACTTAAGGAGTCAAATCACATTGACCTCTTATTGTAAGTCCTAGCTACATGTTGGTTTTGGTAATTTAATTATTTTTTAATAACTTGCAGTATTAAATGATTGCCATTGAAACACAAATATGATTATACTCCTCTGCCTTACTCTCTTGTGCTCCAGACTACAGCACAACGTGGACGACATGACTGCGTCCAGCACCGAAATTTCATTCTGAAAGAGCACTTACACACAGGCAGGCACGGGAAGATTCAGGCTTTAAAAGATGCAACACATCTCTACTGGATTCTCCAGCATGTGCCACAGATTATTTCAAAGGATACTGGATATAACTCACAGTTTTAATGAGGATCAAGTGGGTTCAGTTCCACTGAGCACTCGTACAGTATGAAGGGAGTTTTTTTTACTTTTCCTTGGATAAACTCACCATGTTGAAGCACAGTAAAATTGCTAACGTGAGCTAGTCAAGCCTAACAGGATAAAAAATCCTCCACAAAAGAATCCTGCAAGAAATTTTAGAGCCCCTGTATCGTTCAACATTTTTGCATTGAAATGACCTTCCAAATAAGGTGTCAGATAATACGGTTCATACAGACGATAGTGATCTAACCTTGATGCAAATAAACCATAGAACAAAATTTAATCAGTCTATCACTGTGTAAAAGCCTTTGTCCATCCCAATGGAGCTTCTAATGACTGTTTTGGCAGTTCTGGCTGGTAGTTATGCCTCCCTGCTCATATATATCTCATACTGGTTGAGCAAGCTAATGGAACTGCTGTTAGTGGAATCCAATATTAATACCCTGCATCGTGCAAAACTGGATGCAACCGAATATATTATACAATTACAGTAGTATCTAATTCCATAGGTATTAGATACTGGGCTCTAAATTAATATTTTAATAGAGAAAGTGAAATAAATACTACATTTCAGGTAAGATATCTATGAACTCTGGATCTGTCAGCCTTCCTGCTGTAAGCCTATTCTATACTCACACAGAACAGACACAGGACCCTGACAAAAATTGGCAGGCAGGCTTTAGATGCTGAGTGACACATACTGATGCACAGAGTCAAAGATGTCATCTTCATGCAAGCTCCACTAGTTATGAGCTTGAGAGAAAAATGAAACAAAAAAAACAAAATAAAACAAAACAAAAAAAAAAAGGGGGGGGAGGGAGGAGGGGTGAGAGTGGAGCGAGACCTCCAGAAAATAAACAGGGTGTACAGTTTCAAAGGCTACAGACACAGACATTTCATTGTTCAAGCCAATTATCAGTGGAAAATAATAACAACAGATGGATTCAGAGTCACTGACTTTTCATATGCACTTCATCTCTGCACAACAGATGATGAAATGCGAGAGCTATCTCGGAAAGGCAAAACATCTTTCAGTAAAAGAACTCTATACTCCAGATGGGGACCTTCTAAGGCAGCTGATTATCTTCTTATAATGTTGTAAGATAGACTTACTAAAACATTTCAAGAACTGATCAGATAGGATGAGCACAATGGCATCATTATGAGGAGCAAGTTGCTTTGGCCTCAGAGTAGCTAGTCGGAGATTTCAGTAGGACCAGAGCTGCCCATTCCCCATTTTCACATCAAGTACTGGTTCCTAAAAAAGGGCCCAAAAGCTGCCGCTCGCAGCCTGGGCACACCACAGGGGTCGGCTCTGCCCGGAGAGGGGCTGCAGGCATGGGGCTGCTGAGTCAGCAGCTGACAGCCCTGCCACCGCGAGCAAGGTGAGCCCACTCGCCTTCTGTGAGCGTGCAGTTCCACATGGGGACAACGTCAGAGGACAAAACCTCTTTACAAGCACAAGTGTTTCCACTGTAATTGCTGGATGTAGAGGGACCTTCCTCATCCAGGGGCCTACAGCGGTGTAAATTGGAGTAAGCTCGGCTGAGGCAACGGAGTTACAGCCACTGAAACTGGCATCAGGCACAAGTAAGACCTAAATTGTTTCTTACAAAGCCTTTACAAAAACTATTTTTTAATGGGAAATAAAAATTTGCTTTCAAAGGGAAATAACAAATACATGTAGATTTTGGTGGTTCCGGTGATAAGCAGTTCCAACAAATGTCACAAACACCCAGTGAAGAACCACCTACCTAGCACAACCTTCTCCCACTCAACCTGAATACCACAGAGTATGTGTTTTTGATCACATGAATCAGGTACACCACAATCTCAAAACTTAAAAAAGTAGTGGAAAAATTAGCTCATTAATCTTTAAGACAACATTTCTTTAATGGAAGAATACTACCTAAGTAGTGCATTAGAACGAACTGGTTGCTATTTCCACAGTTTCTCCTCCAAAACATTGCAAAGAAAGAAAAAAAAAAAAAAAAAAAAAGACACACTGTAATCGTATCATATACTGAGGGGTAGCAATAGACAACACGCATGCACTGAACTTGCACCTACTGCTAATTTATTTCACAAGTTACAAAATATTTCTTAGAGTAGAGGGCTTCTGGCTTCACAAACACGAAGGGAGGAGATGGGTTGCGGGCACAAAGCACAGTGCTTCCCCTCTTTTGTGAAGTACTTTGTCAAAAGTAAATTCACAGGGGAACATACGAGCAAAGAGTAAATTTTGCCCAGGGCAAAATTCTGCAACTGCTTTAAGAAGCAAACAAGAACACAAAAGATGTGTAATACAACCATCTGGCTCTACTCATGCTATATCAATAATCCCCAAAATTTATCCCCACCCCCTTAATCAACCCACACTGATGCCACAAAACCAAATGGCATCACTTATGCTTCCTGCCCATCACATTTTGAAATGATATTTAATATGCATACAGTACATATTTGCATGTTAATCAATTTCTTCAAGAAAAAAATATTTTTGCTTCTCGAGCTATTAGTTCTGCTTTTTCTACTTATTCACACTGGGATCTCTAAAACCACCATGAAAGTCCTTGTGGTAAAGAGACTCTCATATCGGCACGGTGTCTCAGGTATCAGGATAACGTACCGGTCAAAATTTCAATCTCTTCTCTCTAGTTTTGTGTCACAGTGTGAAAATAGCAGAGGGTGAATAATAATGTGCCAGCAAAATTAGCTGTTCAAGAAACACGGGTAGGCAATCCGTTTTGAACTCGAGGTTGGATGCGTTTCTAAGCATCGCCCTGTTTGGGATGTAGGGAAGGGATCATGCTGAGGGGAAGCAAGATATCCTACTTGTCTTTTCCATCTAGGATTTCAAATATTTGCACCGATTCTTTCAGGCTGCCCCCCATCCTGGAGCCAACCTGCTTGTGGGGGAGGAAAATGGGGAGCTCCTGGCTCCAATGTATGCTGGCTGAATGGCCGCTCTCCCCACCCCAAGCCCGTGGTGGGAGACCACCCCAGAATGGACAACAAAGACAGCCATGCAAAGTGACCGACAGGGTGGCCTCACAATTGTTTGGGGTTGGCTTCGTTCTTGAGGGAAAATCACCCGCGTAACCATCGTGATTCATCCCGTGAGCGCGCAACGTGAAACCGGTACCAAAAACAACACTTCAAAGACGGTCTCTCTGGCACTTGGGCGACCGACGGCTGCGGCCCCGGGCGCTGACTCAGAGCTCTTCTTCTTAATCGACTTTTCTGCAACAACATACCCCAGCCCAAAGCCTGCCTCTCCCCATGGTCATGCCCAGGAGCTGGCCGGGGGTGCACACCATGGCATGGATGGTGCCGCACGGCCAGCAGTGCTTCTCGTCCTCCTGTAGCACGATCTAGGGTTGTTACACGGAGAAGCAGAAATACAAGCTCTGAGCACTTATGGCATAGGTGGAAATGTTTTGCAACTATTTTCTTTGGAAATAAGCGTATGTATAGCGGTTATGTCTGCTCCTACATCCAGACTACCAACCTGAGATCACAAACACTTTGTTAATTTTTTTTTTTTTAGATCCATTTTTGGATCGCTTCTGCTGTTTCTACGGCTTGACTTGTACAGCCTCTTTGTAAGATTGGAAACAGGTCTCCCACAAACACAGGAATGGCCGAATGGTTTCGAGAGCTAATCCACACCTGGGCTATGTAAAAGGGGCTCATATTTTCCAAACAGAAACACAACCCCTTTTATATATGAACCAGATTTGGATCCAAACGCTAAACCCTTCACCACATCCTACGTGGGGCTCTGCAACGGTCAAGGGGAGCAGTGGTGGGTGGTGGCTGTGTCCACGTTTCTGCAGGAGCACCAGCTCCATCCCCATGGACAAGGAGCTGTCATGACCTTAGACTTGGATGTGAATGGCAGACCTGTGCTCGGTTACACCACGGTTAACGCAGGGTAATCCCCATCCCGCGCACGCCTCTTACAGAAGAATCTGGCCCTGTCTCGTTACTCTTGTTAGAAAAACGAAGGCTGTGACAGAAAATAGCTGAGAACTACATCTTGCCGATGCCAAAATACAATAATAACATGTTCAAAGATTTAATTTAGAAGACTACAAAGTCTAGCTCATACATCATAACACCTTGAAATAACACTTTAAGGTCAAATCCTGTGCATTTTTGGAAACCACCAAAACATAATGAAGTTTTACTTAAACACAGCATTTACATTTATAACGCATTTCAGATTCTTCAAGTAAGCTAGACCACATGCTAGGAAAATGTACTTCCCACAACATACAAATTAAGTCATATACAGCCTTTCCTCCACAGGCTGAACAGCCACTGGCACAAAGGGAAGTCCTGTGCACAGATCAAAGGCAGCATGTGGACCTCAGAATATGATTTTTTTATTATTATTATTTTGTTTTTAATTGGCAAAACATCAAATCCCACTAGTAGTTTATTTTTGTTGCCTTCCTTGCCCCTTTTCTACCTCTCCCACTTATTTCACAACGGAACATTTTTAAACCACTAGAAATCTTTGTGGCAAAGATGATGTCATACTGACACAAGATCAGGTGTGAGGTATGGTATGAATAAATACTTATCCGCAACCACGTTTAATTTTCAATGGTTGGGTATCAAGAGACAAAGAAGTTCTTATGCAGACATATTAACTGAGGATTTAATTTTAAATGGTCTGTATTTAAAAGGGCAGGAACAACACATAGTGCAAACCTAGAAGAAAAAAAAAAAAATACCAGCCAAAAAACCCCCACAAAAAACCCAAACCACTTGTACCTTCCTTCTTGTTTTTGGGAAAGCAATGCACAGCTCTAAAACTTATTGCTCTTCACAGTAATAAATATATGGTGCTTGATTACTTCGTCTTCTAAGTCACCGATACCATGCAGGGTAATTGTACTTTATGTGCTGGTAATAAAAACTCTCCCTACGAAAATAAATATGTATTTTACAGTAATCAAGCAGGAACTAATTTTGTACTTTTTCACAAGTAGCCATTTACTTTGGCACTGAATGGTAATGTGTAGTAGAGAAGGCAGTATATGCTTTAACCCAAGAAAAATTAGACTTGAAAATTAATACACAGTGAAAGACAAATTTAAAGCAGCCTTCTTGTGTTCTGACATAAGAATATAAAAATGACATGAGCAACTAAAGATTAGTTTACATACTTTTCAATCACAGCTGCCGCTCAGTAACCACAATACCTTTAAAATGACGTTCTACCGAAACAGATACAGTTTGGCTGCAACAGCGGCTAGATACAGTTAACATGAAATTAAAAGGGCATTTTTTATTTACACACATCCTACAGCACTGAGCCCCAGCACAATTACAATGAAAAGATTTTTAGCGTGATTAATTTAGAAATAATCTAGTGATAAATAGAGTGCATTGCAAGGAATTCTGCCGAGCAAATTTTTATCACCAGCCTCAGATGTCAAAACACAATTTCAGGGACAGGGAAAGAACAAGTCACATCTTCTTGGTTAATATTTAATTGGGTGCTAAAGATTCCTCCTAAGGACCTCTGAACCATCACTGACAGCCCCACAAGATGTCCCTATCTGTGAAACAGATACCAACCCTTTCTGTATAAACTAAAATAACATTAAATTTAATCAAACCATTCAATTAATAAATCACTTCAGTGGACAGTGCAGCCCAAGCCCTGTTTAATTACATAATTTTAAAAATATTTGCACACTGCAACCCGCTAAGATTGGCTCTGAGGTTTCATAATACACACTTAACACTTGAGTTGGAGAACAAATTTATTTAATAAATGCAGAGCTAAGTGCAACAATGCCACTCCACTCAAACTGCAAAATCACTTAGCATATCCTGCGAGAAAAAGCAAATAAACTTTTTCCCCTGTTTAAATGCATGTCACCACTACTACTGAGAAGCCACCTCCTTTCTGCCTGCGTTTGTGCAGCTGGTGGGTTGCAGAGCCTGGGAAAGGGGTGGGAGAGACTGGGTCCCCAGAGCATCTCCCTCTGCTCAGCCTGCTCCCCAAATCCCCGGTCTCCCTCTCCTTGTTCATCTCCATCCCTCCCTCATTGCTTATTCCCTATTTCTCCCCCTCTACCTTCTTTCCCCCATGTTCTCTGCCTCTTGCTGGGTCTCCCCAGCCTCCATGGATGTGCTCCAGCTCTTCCCATTCCCACCTTGAGCTCCTGGCCCATATTTCCCCCACCTGCTCTCCTTCTCACTGCCACTGGAGATAGCCATGGTGAAAAAAGCTAGTTAGGGGAAAAAAAACAAAAAGCAAACAACAGGATGGAAGGAAAAGGCTGGGGAGGAGAGCAAGGGAAAAAAAACAGTTTAATGAGGCCAAGCAGAACTACACAATTTCCAACAACAGCAAGAGCTGCTCCAGAGCACCAGGATGAAAAACAAAAGCCACAGACCGAGGGTATTCCTTGAAGTGGGATTCAGGTTCTGGGATGGGTGTAACGCCAGTATCTGCCAGACGGCAGAAAAACGCGTTACTGCCATATATAACTAGATGTGACAACACGGGACAGGCTGAAATACGTATGGACCAAGTGGTGGCCTTAAATGTAGGGGAAAAAAGCCAAGCTAAGGGTTTGTCACAGCTGAGAGGCACAGCTGTGTGCACTCGTACAGGCTCTGCATTCATTCATATAGAGCACAGCTTTCAGGTCCTGTGGTTCCAGCATGGTTTTTTGGACGAAAGCTGAGCCTCAAAAATAAATAAGTCTATATTTGGCCTGCCCTGGATTCGAAAAGTTCTCAATAGTACTTTGCATAGAAACAATCTGAATTAATACAGGTTAAGTTTTCAAGATTATAATATTCTTTACCAAGGCAATGGATGCACCTCTAAAATTCACTGCCCTGACAAATAGTAGAGCTCTTGAAAGTCTGCTTGTATTAGTTTTATGGATCTATTCTACTGCTTAAATCAGGTCTCATTAAAATTACCATCCACACAAGTTCTCCCACTGGGAAATCTACATGCCAGAGCTACTCCAGTTCCGCAGGCGGTGCTCGGAGGGGGTTGCATATTGCAAAATAGCCGCAGACACGGTGGGGGGAGGACGGGGAGAAGAACAAGAGGACTTCAGGACAGCAAACAAGTTACTCCTTATCCTCCTCTGATTTTCATCAGTGCAACTTTTGCTCAGGTGGTGCAAATGCAGCCAGGAAAGGAAATGCTACTGCCAGAAGTGAAACTGGGAGTGGGGGGGGGTGGTGTAGGAAAAAAAAAAGTGTCCCTTGGAAAGCCAAATCCGGCCTCGATCGTCCATTTTAGCGTTGGAATGGCAGGCTAAATATGCAAACACTGCACCTGACAACCTACACTAAAGCATATGATCTGCACACTGCCCCTCTGGTTTAATTTTTAATAGTAACAGTACTTAAATCTCAGCATTAATGTATTAATGTCCAAATGAATACAATTAAAGGCATCTCTATTTTCTCTGGTGCTAACGACCTGGAAGATTTCTCCACCCTTCGTATTTGCGGGGATTATTACAAATATATTCTGTAGCTGTTGTTTTGGCAAAGAAGCAAAAACCTTTGCCTTTTAAATATAAAGTAACAGGAATAATGAATAATATATCTTCTGATTTTTGTTCTGCCATGATATATATATAATGATATATAAAATGTTCATTTATTATTATCACACATCCTAGGAAGCAGACATGCAAAATTACTTTTTTTTTTTGTCTTATAAGGGTCATTTATCATACGGAACGTCCTCCAAATAGGTAGTCCTAAAATCTCAATTTACAAAGACATTTTTTAAGGCTGAATCCTTCAAACAGGGCTACTCTCCTGATGGTTAAAATAAAAACTTTATGATATTGAAATAGCTGGATTTAAGGAGGGAGAAATGCTCTGCATTTTCTTTTAGAAGTTCCTGCTCCAACAAATTAATGTCTGCCTATTATTTGTACCTAAATCTTGCCACGTTTATTAGTAACAACAGCACTGAGTGACCCTCTTTAGGCCAAGTTCAGGAAAGAAAAGCATTTAGTAAAAAGGCATTAATTTTTATTGTAGCATCTGTGATCTTTGGGTGGGGAAAGGAAACACCATAAAAAACGAAGTCTGTATATATATATACAAACGATCAGTCAGATTTTAACACTTATGCAGAATACTGCAAAGCTTTATTTCTTTTTGATGTTAGCAGGCTTTTTTTTTTTATTCCATTTTTCAATATGTAAAATGACAAAACGCAAAAACAAAAACACAAAAATGTGCCTGTTAGGGCTGGCCTAGTTTTTTGAAACACGCACAAAAATAAAACCCACTCATAAGATCTTATTTTAATATGTAATAGAAGAATCTGGCAAACATTAGCCAGAATCAGTCTAGCCTGCAAACACAGACTAACATACTAGTCTTCTGCTGCACAGCAAAATGGAAATTTGATCTTGTTGTTCCAACACACAAGAGCAGCATCTTCCACCTGAAGAGCACCAAAGGAATGTGGTGGGGACATCTGCACGGAGCTATGGGTGCCCAAGCAAACACTGCTCTCCTGCTCAGCTCCTTGGTGCTCACCACCACCTAATCATGTTATTTGATGTTAATTTGCAAACAAAGCCCCCTCTGTTGTTTCATCTCCAATTTCTCCTTTGCCAAAAGACAGGGATGGTAAAAATAAACCAAAAATACCTGCCTTTTCCCCAAAGCTATGTTCACGCTCAGCCTAGTGTTGGCCATTGTGATCTTGGTGAGCAAGACCCAGCAAAACCCAAGCAGCAGCACGATGCTCTTTTCTTGAATTTTCTTCGTGCCCAAAATCTACTCTCCAAGTCGTGCAGCTTTGAAGCAGTACCCAGAGAAAGAGTCAGGCATAAAACTACCTCCAGGGGAAAAGAAAAGAAAAGAAAAAAAAANAAAAAAAAAACGATCAAGAAAGAAAAATGGAATGGGAGAGCTGGAGTCAGCACGGCTAAAGACTCCAATGAGGAGGGAGGTAGAGGGGGAGGACAACTACAAAGCACTTAATTATAAACCCCAAAATGTTAGAAAACCAATCTCACGCTCACAATTTGCCTATTTTGGGATTACCTATGGATGAGGAAGGTTCAGCTTAATCAGCTATCTGTGCAAATGGATCCCCAATGTGCCAGAGCTGAACTCAATGGACAATCCCATTAGAGTGGAAAGAGCACGTGAAACGCCCTTGAGAAACGTGGCTAATGCCACAAACACTGAAGAAACAACTGTTAATAAATTCTTCCATTTTCAGGCTTAGGAGGCAAAGGGCAAATGTTGAAAGAAGCAGAAGATGAGAAGGGCACAGCTACGCTTTAGAAAAAGTCCATTTCACGTGTCACATGTTCCCAAGGCAGGTCTCACTCCTCAGATTAAACCCACCAATTTTAACCTGCTAAAATAGCCTCCCGAGAGGGAAACAACTGTGCCTCTTTTTCAAGCCACCTAAACTTAAGATATCTCTTCCAGAGAAAAGAAGAAAAGTCTCTATAAATAGAGAGAATAAAGAGTCTCTATAAAAAGAAAAATATTGCAAAACATCTCTATAAAGAAGCTTGCAAAATGTATGAATTGAGGTATCAGAGGCACTCTAAAACTCCTGTTTGAGCCTTCTCTTTTTGATCAACATTGTCCCCTGAGTCAAAAGCTGCTCTCATCTGACTGCAGCACTCCAGAGATTTCCTAAGCCTTTCTCTAACTTGTATTTACCAGGAAACATAGTGGACCACTGCATGTGGGGAAAGCCACTAGCAGAGATAATTTGGAGTGGACAGCCCCAACAACTGCTGGGAGATCAGATCTGAACCTGCTGCCCTTTAGCCGAGAGCTTTTGGGATGTAGGGTCAGGAGAAGGTCCATGTGGTGGGATAAGACCCAAGGAGCTCTGCACTGCCACCATTGTCAGCCATAAGCACCCACCCAGACTTCAAAGGCCCATCAATGATACTGCAGGGCCCAATTGTATCAGCATCTCATCCATCCTCACCACTTAAAAAACATTTGTCACCATGTGCATGAGGACTCTGGAGCATCCCCACCATCTTCCAAGGACCAAGCCTGGCTTCAGCGACCACCCCACAGACCAGCTCCTCTCCTACCTTGATCCAAGCACTCATGCAGTGCATTCTTACATTTTATTCTCTCTTTCTCGCGCGCGAAGCTTTGGCAACTGAAATCTATTATGATGTCAAAAGGTAGCTGACAACATAAAATGTATCCCGCTGAGTTGATGCCGCACGCTGCTAAATTTACAACAACATAAGTATCATAAAAATTATAAGAACTGCAAATTAACCACTGATTTTTTTTTCGTGGGGTGACATAAATAACAGTAAAGATCTGGAAAACTTCCAAACATCTTTACAACTGTTTAATTTGTCAAAATCTATCAAGTGTATTTCAACCACAACCCTGCCCTCTGCAGCGCATTAGTTTTCACATTCTTACACTGGCATCAAAGGCAACAAGAATAAAGCTGATATAATTACTGTATTCTGATGCACCTTTCTAGTCAGGCATTTACTTCTGCTTTTCTTCCTCTGTATTTTGTTGACGCTAACAGCCGACGGTGTTTTAAAAACATTCACACTAAAAAAAAGGAAAAAAAAAGTAAAAATCACTGCCACTTTCCACCCCTCCTGGGTTTGCCCAGGACACTCAAGAAGGCACATCGCTTTGTTTGCCAATTTGACCAGTTTTCCACTCACGTGCTGCGTGTACCTGACGATGCCTGCGTCAGCAAACCCCTTTATTTACTCCTTTGTTTGTGCACCCAGCTCTGCAAACTCAAAGACACTTTTCCAGCAGCTGCAAGAGAGCGGGCAAACTGAACAAAAATAATAAATTTTATAGGCTCTGTTGCTTTTCCTGGAGGGAAAAAGCTCATTTTTATATATGTTTTTTTTTTTGTATGGTTAAATATCAATTATTGTCTTTTCTAAGACATAGATCTACTAAAAAAAAGTACATTTCTTTCACAACTATTGCAAGATTAACTAAATTTGAAGTCCAGGCTTGTTGAACTGCATGATGCACAAAGTTAGGGTCTTTCTGAAAAATAATACAAAATGTATTTCTATATAGAAGTCATAGAATCATATAATAGTTTCGGCTGAAAGAGACCTTCAAGATCATTGAGTCCAACCTTAGTCCTTCTAGCCCTATCAACACCACTAAACCACATCCCTAAGTGAAATATATTTAGGACAAGAGGAAAAAGCCACAAGTTGCACCAAGGGAAATTTAGATGGTGTATTAGGAAGAATTTCTTTACTGAAAGGGTTGCCAGGCATTGGAAAAGGCTGCCCAAGGCAGTGGTGGAGTCCACATCCCTGGGGGTATTTAAAAGATGTATAGATGTAGGGCTTAGCGATATGGTTTAGTCAAGGACTTGTCAGTGTTAGGTTGATGATTGGACTCAATGATCTTAAAGGTCTTTTCCAATCTAGGTGATTCTATTTGACTACTTGGGGGCCCTGAAGCTTCCTAAGCCCCCAGTTCTCAGCCTGCTAATAGAGCTCTGGCCATTGCACCAACCCAACGGTGCAGGGGTTGACGCTACTGGCCCCAGCACAACAGACAACAAGATTTTACCTTCTGCAGAAAGCACTGCCCAAGATCTTTTCTTGGTTTATTTGTTGCTCGAGCCACAGGTTCACACCAAGAAATTTCACACAACTCCAACTGATGCAAGGTAGTCATTATAAAAAAATGTTTTAAAAAAAAAGGTCAGGTAGACACTGAGAACTGATGACACTTTTCTATTCCCTTTTTTTTTTGCTTCTAAAAAGGCTTCTCATGGTACAGAGAAGAGCTTCTCCCTTGAAGCTGTCTCCATTTTCCTCAGGAGCCATTTCGTCCTTTTCCAATACTTGAGTGTGAAATATTACAGGAACCAATTAAACCTTCTTAAATAAGAGAAACTCATAAATCCCTCTAATAACATTAAAGTGCAGCTCATGAGTGACTGAACAGAGAAAAAAAAAATGGGGGCAACACTCACTGCAGCTTCATGGGCAAAAAACCTAATGCAGAGCCCAGCAAGGTGGGGTTCATGGATGAAGATGTGGCTTCCAAACTATTCATGTGTGCTCACACACGTGCTCAAAGCTTCAACTGTTCTCAAGAGCCAACAGCCAACATGTGCATTGACTTGTCCCCATCCGTCATCCCAACCAGCCAAGGTTTGGTGGCTCCATCACTTGAGGACCATAAGGGTGGTGTGGCTCTGCTCCATGAGCTGGAGGGTTGCACTGCATGGTTTTTGAAGCAGGATAATGTGCTGTGATGTGTTATATCACACTAACTTCAAGACTCAATCTCAACCACATTGGCTACCTGCATGGAAGCAGGAAAGGAAGTTGAAGACTTGACACAATAGGTTAAACTCACCCCCCTCTCCCTGTAAAAATACAGTAAATTTTTAACTGTAAGAGAAAAACAGAATTGATTACCATTTGTCTTTAAAAAAATTAAAGAATATATGCTTAAAATGCAATAAAACCACCCAGAACATAGCTCTAAAAATTAAGCATCCAGATATACAATGAATTCTTAAATTAATTCTCCCACTGTGTTGTTTGCACAAGCAGTACACTTAAAAGGCCACAACTCATTCAGTGACACCCAGAGGTACCATGCAAGTGCTATGGAATGGCGCAAGTAATTCAAAGTTCTTTGATTAAATCTAACATAATTGCACATAACTGGGGGGGGAGGAGGGGAATAAAAATAAAATCACAGCAAGTTGGCTTCGCATATTGCATTGCATAAATCAGAAGCGATTCCCACAAAATCTATCCTTTCCAGACTATTTTATCTAAGCAACATATATCTGTTACAACAATTTTTGAGTGATTTTGATTCTCGTTGTGGTATAATGAGTAATGAAGAAAGCACGTTTTTTTATTCTGGTTTGCACTGATGAGATGTGTTTCTTCTTTGACTAAACCCTGGGTGACTCAGTTCTGCCGCTTCACAACAATGAGTTCTCATGTTTCCCTCTACACAGAAAAAAAAAAATAAAATAAAATAAGTCTTCAACTATCCTGTTCTTAGCTTAAACTGAAGGGAAGATCTTGATAGCTTCTATAATTCGTTGCAGAGTAAGACCCTACACCAAGGCTTTGTGCTGACTTGGAGGAATCCCAGACCCAGGAAATACCAGCACCATGAAACGCTGCCTGAAAACAGAAATGCCCCAAAACTGAGTTGTCTGCAGGGAAAAGAAGAGATTCAATGTGAGCTGGAGGAACATTTCTCACTAGATGCAGGAGAAGAGGGGCTGAAGACTTCCCTCAAAATTCAAAAGCTAAGCAACAGGCTGCAACCATCTTTGTCATTCTCAGGAAGGGCAATCACAAAAACTGCTTCTTGCACTGAAAAGAGAACAGGCCTTTTTCTGTGCTCTGCACCAGATTTTCAGATTCAAGTTTCTCTTGCCAGTAATGTGCAATGCTAAGGCTTTGTGCTACGTGGGGCCTAATATTTTCAGGCCTGGAGACTTAATTACAGTCTACTCTAATTGGCACATGGTACTAAAGTATAAATATTAATAACATTAACAAAAAACACCTCCTGATTGAGATGGCAAGCTGAAGACCAAATCAATAAATCAACAGTAATCTTTTTTCTTAATCACAGCAGCTACTCCACCCTTTTTATTGATCTCCCCCCCCACACACACCTTTTTTTTTGTTGCTTTATTTCACTATAATCTCCTGAATCTTGATTGAATTAGTTCAAAACAATTGCACACCTAGCCAGGAAAAGCAATGCTTTGGTTTTCAAACCCTTTTTGTGGTAGCAGCTGCAGTGAGTTGTATGATGTTGTTGAGACCAGTCTTTAATTTCTCAGCTTCTCCGTTCTCCTGGTGCTCATCCCCTGAATCCACAAACTCACTGATCCGGTGGCTTGGTGGGGAGTCAAAATTTGCTCTGTCTAGGGAAGAGGTAACCATGCTAAACCTGACCTCCTCCCAGCCACAATGATTTATTCATGCATAGGTTTAAAGGAACCTTCATTTAACTGCCTTACTGTAATCTGAAAGCTAGTGAGAAAATCAAACCATGTATCTTCTTTAGACATATCTGTTGATCAAATATTTTACTCCAATGTTCTCTACAGCATCATTACGGCACTTGCACATGTTCACCCCAAGTATAAATCTTCAGCATGTCCTACCTGCCTCTGCAGCAGCTTTCCTGGAAACGGCTTTATTGTGTTCTAGTAAACTTCACTCGTGTTATTTATTCTCCTTTAAAAGAGAAGTTACACTTCACTGTATTCGTTCCTAGCAAAGACAAGTTTCTGCCTATCAAAAGACAAGTTTACTGCAAGGACTCTTGTAATAATACTGATAATGGGTAGAAATTACACATTTTATAAGGGAGAAAACAAAGCACTTCATGTTTTATAATAGTTGTGCTGATATCATAGTTTCACTAAACTGTGCTTTCATACAAAATTATAGCCTTCCCTCCTGAGTGACCTAACCTGCAACTATTTAGGGTAGATGTAATGGAGCATACTGTCAACTACAAATCAAGAGATGCACTGCCTTCAATGGAGATTTTGCAATTGTCTTCCCAAGACTTATAAAGTGACAATCTGACCCCATATTTTCAGTAAACGGCTGAAATATGCTACTGAAAGAAAACACATCGGGCTAGAAAAATCATAAAATAAAACTTTAAAAACTGGCAAAAATAATAAAGAGCCCTCAGGTTGTGAGCTGAAAAGGATCTCACATTTTAATAAACAGACAGTAATTACAAATATTACTGAACAAAGGAAAAGGAAACCGAAACACGCCGAGAAAGATAATCGAGAAATGTGCTTATAGGATGCCAGTCCACTGATTAAAGATCTTCAGAAAGCAGGATATCCCACCTAGGGCCGTTAATCCTTATCTGGATCCTTACATACCCACACCCCTGCCAACATCAGATCTGAGGATCGAGAAGAGCAGCCCATCCTTTTCCTTATTACTTCTGCCCCTTTCTTTTGCTTATGCCCACTGGTGCTACTCATCACATTCAACATACACTACACAACCTTCATCTTCCTTATTTTAAAGCAAGAGGGAAGCTGCAGCCAGTAATTTTTTCCCCCCTGCGTAAAAGGAAGCAAGGGAAGAGCTCCCAGGCTGAGAGCCTTCTCAGAAGCAGTAGGTCCCTAAGCCAGGCAAGATATATAAATGATAGGACATGACTCACGAGCATCGTCTAGCAGGTAACGGCAAACAAACAGCAGTAGCTAGTTAATGATGATCTGCAATAATGTTGGGGAGACTTGTTACCATGTAAGGAACCTGCCACGCTGGGGATACAAATTGTCTCTCATTTGATAGCACCTACTGCAGAGAGGAGCGTTATCAACGTGTTCGCTCGCTCAGATAAATGGAGCCCTATTTCCCTCTGCTGCTGCTGTCACTTTCTCCAGCCCGTCAGCCCCTTTCTTAAACCGATTGCTATTTTTATTACACTCCTTAAAATATGAAGCAGGAGACTCCTTTTCCTGAAATATACCAGGCTAGATAGATGACGCCTTTTAAATAATATTCTTTTCTTGCTGGCCCTGATCCTTGCAATGTTTTTGCTTACTTTGGAGGGGGAAACAAAATAAAAGTGGCAAGCCATATCTCTCCATTCCAAAGGGAGTGGTTTCCCAAGAAAAGCATAGTTTTGTTCCCTCGCTATTTCCTTTCAGCACTGCAGACAAGCAGGCAGCAGACCCAATACTAAAAGTGACTCCAGGAGCTAGGGAACAATGCTCGTATACACAGAAAATACCTGCTGCAGGTGGGATGGTCGGAATTGTTAATGGCACTTATTCTAAATTCTGGATTTGGTAGGAGAAAAGGAAAATTAATCAGGAAACAGTCTTTATTTAAAGTCTAAAGTTAGGTGAGACGCTGTTGAAAAGGAAAAGAACTTCCAGTTTTATTTTAAGAACTGGAATTGTGTTTCCTGCTTCCATTGCTGCAGTTCTTCTGGAAAGGAAGTTGCCCCCAAGTAACGGATAAAATATAGAAAACCTCATGGATTCAAAAAATGTTCTCCCCTCACTTCTGCAAAAATAAAAGCCAGAGGCTGGTAGAGCACACTGGTTTCACTGTAGAAGATACAATGCCAAAGAAGGGGGGGGGAATAAAAGCGCTCACTAATACAATAGGTCATTGTACTCTGAGATCTACCACATATGTTACTCCAAGGGCTCTCAACCTTAAACTTGGAAAGTCTAAGACACCGGAGCCATGATATATAAAGTAAGGCCCAAGTTCCAAATATTTGATTTAGCAAAGTAAATATGGTTGTTTTTATTGGGTGCAACAAGCATTTTTCACAGAGTGAAGAATTATGGTAAACATCTGCTAATCATACTCACAAAAGAGGTCATTGTGTTCAAATCCAAGGTCATATTAATAGCTATATTTAATTAATAAAACCCAACAGTAATATTACCCAAGTTTCCAACAGCGTCTGCTTCCTGACACTCAAGGACCTTATTCATTAATGGACCACTTATATTGGTTTTTCTTGATATTGCTGCTAAATTCTTACAAAGCTTTTAGGCCATACAACAGGGGCTTGACTTAGAAGTAAACTGCATCATGTTATGCTATATCTCTCTGGGGTATTATACCATGTGGACGTAGTTTGTGAACACATGCACTAACAAAAATACTGGAGCATGTGATATTCTGTGAAGGTGGTCTTGCACTTCCAGGTTTCCAGGTCTTCTCCCATGTAATGGAATAGGTAAGACCATCACATCTGCTTCTGAAATAGGAGGTAACGTTCTTTGTTGAGTCATTCATTGCCTAGATGTATGTCAGAGCTGCACCTGCACTTCATGAGAGCTTTCTTGCTTGAGAAGAAAGAAAGAAAAACCCTAGCTTTTCAAGAAATGTTGGATTTCCTTCATACTTCCAACCTGCCTCCAGTTAAATCTGGAAGGGCAATTTCTCAACATGTTTACAAGTTGCACAGCCCTGGTAAATTATTACCCAAAGCAAACCGAGTGTTTCGTTAGTTCTAGTTCATTTTGCCTGTTAAGAAACAAGCTGTTGAAACGTTGCTGCTCTCAAACAGGAAAATGAGCCTGGTTTTCGCTTACTCAGGTGTTAAACAGCACAGCTCTTTTCAAATCTCAGGAGTGTCCTGGATGAAACTGATACAAACGAGAAATGAATCAGATCTTGGGTCTTCTAATGTTCGATTGTTTAAATTTAAGGAAATGGGAGATCTATTGAAAAGTTGGTTTTCTTGCACACCCAGACTTCCTCATGTAACTGCAGTCATTGATGTTTATAGATTATTTTTTTCTGTGAGAGATAAATCTAGCTTGTTGCATGAAAAAATCCTCGAATGCACTGATGTTTATTCACTGAATTTCCATATCTTTTACACTTGAAGTTATTTTCTCTTTTCGACAATGTATGTGAAAACCATGACATTTTATATATTCTACACAAGTTCCTCACACCATACTGCTCGATCTCCATGTTATTATATATATTGCAGTAATGCCATTTCCAATTCATTACAAAACACTACATGCTTTTATGCACCAGATGTCCTAGCTTTGGTAGGACCGAGTTATTTTCTGCCCAACAAGTCTTGAAGGCAAAAATAGTTGTTCCCGTATCTTTGTACACAGCCAGCCCATTTCACATACCTGTGGCAGACCTCCACCCCAGGAGATGTAGGTGCTTTGTCTTACCCTATTTCAGACAATTTGCCACTGAAGATAACTGTGGAAACCTGTGTTATGTACAAAGCTATAAACACTGGCTAGTGAGTCCCGGTATAAAGAAATTTGGATGTGAGACGAAGTGCTGATAACTCAGTGCTTGGATGGCCCTCCATCTTTCATGGCTTCATGACAAACCAGGTGGATTCTCTCAACACCTCCTGCCTTTACATCTACAGCCTAAACATTTTCCAGAAGCCTGGGTTTGCGCATGCACAATAAAATCTTGGCACAGGAGCAACAGAAGTGGTAAAAAACCACCCTGTCCACAGCTTAGTGCATGTTATGGGCCAGCAGCCCCCAAAACCACTTGACAAAAGCAGTCAGAAGCTGTTCAGCAAGCTCCATGAAATGCTCCTCAGCACCCCCTCATTATCCTTGGGACACATGGAGACCTTCCAATGAGCAAAAATGAACAAGACGTATCTTGGGAGAGGCCCTTGACACATGGGAGTCAAGAAAGAGAATGCCTGAAGGAGGAGAGAGTACAGGGAGAAGAAAGCTGAGAGTGAGACCTTCTCTTTTAACCTCCTCTGCAAACACACATGGGGATGGCAGCATTGGATGCAGCCAGGGAACTTGGAGCTCTCTCGTTCTGAGCTTCCAAGTCCAGTTCTGCCCTGGAGAATGAACTTGTACCAAGTTCAGAATTTACGAGTTACAGGAAGGACTGGACTAGGCTGCACTAAAATTAAGATTAAACACCTCATGTGGGCAGCCTCTTGGTGGAACCAACAGATAAAATAGCAGGTGAGTTTACACATAAATTCAGAGCTTTGGGAAGTAAGCTGTAAGAGCGTAAGTAAGTCATGGGTAATAAATCTTAGGCTAAAGCAATTCATTAGCCATTTTGGCATCACACATGAAGAGCATCGCTTTGATCTGATGTATTTCAGCGCACTCTGCTATCATCTGCACTCACTGTGCTTTGTTGAGATGAAGGGCTTTTTAATCCAAATCAGAAAGTGATGCTTCTGCACTGATGCTCTAATTCAGGAGTTATAATTAACAGACTTACTGCTAATCACATCTCATCATACCTCCCCTAAGGCCCCAAATGTGGGAAACAACACAAGAAAGGACCAAAGGTGCCTCGAGACAGCATCTAAATTTGTGTCTACGCTTTTGTGTGTTCAAACCCACGCGTTCATATGTGTGAAATTGGTGGGAAACATGATCTTGTGGCTGAAGTAAATGCAGAGAAATCAGGAGGCCTGAGGTCTGCTTGCATTCCTCCATCACTCTGAGCGAACGACACAGGACTTGATTTTCAAAACCAGGAATAGTCAGCAGCCTACAGAAAAACGCACAGAACACTCTCCCATGTAGCTGACATTAAACTGCACTTGCCTCTAACAGAGATGGCCTCTAACCTCCATTCAAAGCACTACTCCCACTGCAGAGATGGGAGAGGTCCCAGCACCACCGCATAGCCCTGTGTATTCACCTGCAAAGTCAGGGTGCTTGGATCAAAACACACGGGACTACATGACCCTGCTTCTCCACACTCACACTGCACATGAAGGCACTGTTGTGTCCATAAACAAGTAGGAGAACGACGACAGCTCGCCCTGGGGTATGTTAGCACGCTAGGAACAGAAAAGAAAGCCAGAAACAATTTCTACCAGGGAGCAACACAGCCTTGAGCACATACTTGAGCTCCTCCCCGGCAGCCACGCTGCCTTTGCCAAGCTCCCATCCCTTGGTCAGCAGCTGCTGGGGGAGCCACGTACAAGGGACAGCACGTCCAGCTCGAGGCAGCTGAGCCCACACAATTAACATTTCAACATTTGGGCAATTGCTGCATCACAAAACCTCAGCATTCATCATTTTGTCATACCAGTTAACCCAAAGTTAAGTTAGTCTGAAATTTTTGGTCCAGGCTCCCTTGCTGCTGGCTCTCCAAGTCCTGTGTGCCCACTGAAGGATTAAGTCAGTTGAGACGTTCAATTTAGCAAAGGGTTCTTCTTTGTAATCTCTGTACTCATTCAGTTGAGCCCACCAAAGGTCACACCAACTCTTTGGCTTGGAAAGCGCAGCCCTGCATTAATATAGGTACAGTCACACTCAAGCTACTTTCAAAGCAGATGAATTCACAAATCATGGGCAGTGCGCTCCTGCCCATGGTGACAGAAAGATTACCCAAGGTTTCTCCAGCCATTGGCTCATCCCCGACCTCCATTTTCTTCATGCCTGTGGTCAGACCAAAGCTAGTGGTGAAGTGCAAGCTTGCCAGAGGCTGGAGTTTTGCTACCAGCTCTTTGGAAAATGCATAACCATCAGCACAGGGAGCTGGGCAGGGGCTGCTCAGCCACCTCAGATCCCACCCACCACCTGGGGACACCACGTTGCTTCCTGGTGACACAAAGTACCCCTTTTATGGCCACCTGCAGCCTTGCTGCCACCCTATCCAAACACAGCTGGAGAGCACAGGAGGAAGAGGGTTCAGTCCAGAAGGTGCCCTTCCCTCACTCTACCCTTGAAATAGCAACTGGGTCATGGCCAGCCCTAATCATGACCTGCACAGGCTGTGTCAACACCAGCAGAAACAGAACCTTCTGCTCAGGGCTCCTGAGCCCACACCAGCACCAGCATAGAAGCCATCAAACCTGAAACATTCCTGAATTTCCCTTAACCCTTCCCATGGATGTGCACATACAAATACTATTTTCAAATAAGTGGATTAAATATCCACTAGATAACTTATCAGCCATGCCTGCAGTCTCATACCTGGGTAGAGCATCACTGCTCTCAAAGAAGTTGTGCTGCATCTTTTAACTTCCCAAAAGTAGAGTTAAAACCAGTCCAAGAAAACCAAAAGGACAGCACAGGAAAATTCAGTGCTAACACTAGCATCACTGAACAAGATATCCCTGTGCAGGGATCCTGAGCAGAGACCTTTCCAGCCATAAGGAGTTTATTCCTTGTGCCAGTTTGTATTTTCTATGTAAATTCAGGCAGCTGCCTTGAAAGGAACCACAGCTTTCTGTTAAGCCAAACTTTCTTTGTGAATTAAAAGCAAAATGCACAAACTCACTTCTTCAGAATTAAATGTATATATTTTTATTGCAGCATGAACAGGTTTTTTTGTAAGGTGAACAAGAGCCTGTAGAGACAGGGAAGTATTTATAAATATAATACTTATTCTTGTACAATGTATGTATTTTACTTTAATAAAAACAGAACCTGATCATTCAGTATCAAGAATCACAGCATAAAATTTGTATATTTTGCTCGAGAGAGAAATTCTAACTCATTTTCCTTGCTGTACCCTAAAGCCCTTGTTCTCTGCAAACAGGACGTTGTTTTCTTGGTTTTCCTTTTTAAACAGCACAGAAACAAAAAATAGTAGAGGGTGTCACTGCAAACACATCAACATGTACCGTAAAAATGAAAACAAACCTGATTAACTCAGATTAACTACAGCTTCCAAGTTCCTTATCAGTACCTGGGACGTTTCTGGAAGGGAGCTTTCCCACCCCAAAAGGAAGTGCCAGGGGTGTTCCCTGCTCCCAAGGGTAGGCAAGGTTGGGTGGTTTGTCCTGTTGTGATTTAAATACGATGTGATCCTTACTCAGTGCTATAAAGTCTGCTCTGAGCATGCCAGTACATGTCAGCTTTCCCTTCACTCCATAAGACAACAGCCGCCTCCATGCAGAGTTCAAAAATATTTGATGATTTAAGCCAGCTTGCTACACTTAGGTTAGAACACAAAGCAGACTGCAGTGCTCAATAACAGAATCAGCATTTTCCTCCCTCTCCACATTTATTTAGATCAAATAGGCTTTTGGCATCGTTTTTACATGCCTACATCCTACTAGAAATCCTCTCTTCAGAACCATCATCTGAGGATAAAGACACGAGACTTCCCATTCTCCAAGGACTGCCAGTCTCCTTAAACATAAATCTGCTGTTGTACAAAAGGCACAATCTCTAAGGATTTCTATCGCAAAAGAACAAGGAAAATAGCCCAATAACCGAGAAAATGGAGCAGTTTCACAGATTGGCGTGTTAAAGCAATATAAAGCAATTATGTGGTTGGGTGAAGGTAAGGAAGGGAGCAAAGATAGGAGAAGTTAAGGAGGTTTGGAACTGAAGGGAAAGTCTGATCTGGGACTACAGCAGCATTCTCAGAAACTGCAGAATGAAAAGGGCTGCCTGGGACAGAGTTCAGCAGCCACCAATGTGATGGTGGCATAACCCCACCATGCTCCAAATCAACCTCCAGTTGTCAAAAATGTACAGAAGCATCCAGCAAGGTTCCTCACAAGGCATCAACTGCAATAAGGGGTGGAGGAAAGAAAGCACTTAATTTTTTGAGAAGTACAATAAAGTTTGATTCTGACAATGGCAAAAGTTGCAACAAAACCTCCTATGTTTCTCTCAACAATTAAGCAATTCATAGTATACTAAATTTACACTTTTTTTTCACAACTGAGTGTGTAATTTTTTCTTGTTAAACAGGCACCGAGTAGCACTATCCCACAGGTATAATTTCATTATTTCTCTAAATGCCATGTGCAGGGCAGCAGCATAGGCAGCATGTGTGAGGTGGTGGGTGGTCTTGCTTCCACCACCGTAATATCCAAACCACAGTAAGGTGGCTGGTTAAATACCAAGTCCCAACTTTAACCCTGCTTCTAGAATCTTGGAGGTTTAAGTTTTCCAAAGCGATGTGGACCAGAGCCCCCACTACCAGATCAGCCTTGCTGATTTAGAGCTGTGGGTGCAATGCTTTGGGGATATATCAGCTGCTCAGCTATGGGTTATCAGCTCACAGCAGGCACTTCATATTTAAGAAAGTGATGAGAATCATTAAGGCAGGATTGAATTGGGGATGCAGATGCATTTGGTTAATCATATTAGCAAATATCCTCACCTTGGCCTCACCATTTCCTAAGAGGAGTCAGGAAACCATCCAGGGGGGAATGCATGGACTAGGGCCATGACTTCAGAGAAAGGCAGAATATCAGGGAAATATTGTGTTTAAAATCCCTAAGGTGCAGCTGCTCTCCTTGTGTTGCTCTGCTGCTGCTTCCAGAGGCTGAGGAATTGGCCAGGGAATCGGTAAGGCTGGAGGGAGGGGACTTTTTGCTAGGAGTAGGTCTGCAAGTGTGTGGCAATGAGGAATTCAGATTAACGAACTTTAAGGCAACTCTGTTGTGCGAAATCACTCTTGCCCCCTTCTTCATCTGCACATAAAAGACTGTCATGAGCACATTGGATGGTGAAGGGGAGGACATAGCAAAGAGGCACTGAAACTTCAGAAAAATTAACATCCCAGTATTATCCAAGAGATTTACAAGAGCATTACTCTGAACAGGATCTGCCCAAACACACTGGACAGATAATTAACAACAAAAAGAGTTTTCTTTCCCAGGATGAGCTAAAGAGTACAATTTTCTCTCCTTTTTTTCAATATGACTGTGTCCAAGCAAACCCTCTTGCAGAAATTACTTGCATTTTAAACGTTCTTGCTAATCTGCGATGCAGCGCGTGTTTCCCTAGCAAAGTCATTCAGACACACGCAGGTCAGGATGCTGAGGCTGCATTCATGATTCTTTACAGTTACAATATTAGTAAAGTATTTACTAAATTGACTACCACCTACTTTAAGTTAAATTTGCTGACAGATAAACTGAGCATAACCTCTGGCATTTTCAGGCGTTTTCTTATGAATAGATATATTTTACATGTTTTTGCATGCTAGGCCTTTTCCAAAATGCTGATTTGATCTCTGATATCAAGGCTTACTCACCCCCTTGAAGGTACAAAAGAAGGTAGCAGTAGCTTGCATGTGGGTGAATGAGACTGTAAAATGCAGAAAGCACAGAACTCACTCTTTTTAGTTTATTTCAGATTCAGAAGCTGTAAAAGAGCACTAAAAATTCTGCACTATTTCTGCATTGGTTGAAAAACTCAGCTGAGGAGAGATTTAAAAAGGGGGAGATATAAAAAGAATATTATTTGCATAGTCATAAATCATTATAAAACAATTATTCTGTAGCAAAAAAGCACTCGTTTCACAAGGGCAATCTAGCTTCAAGAGAGTGCACTATCTGTTAGCATCCTATTCTCAAAACAGACATCTCTGGACAGATTTGTTACAGTTTTGTAGATGCTAATGTGTAAACAGATTGTAAAATTATTTTTGGGCCTATAATAGGATTTAATGTGTTTAAGAGGTAGTCTTATACCTCTTTAACAAAGAGGCTTACAATATGGTAAGAACATATCACAAAAAATATAATGCTTTTAACAGATAAATCCTCTTGGCAAAGGCTGTAATCTTTCAAACTTAATTGGTGAACTCATTAACGAACAACTGCCACTACAAGAAGAAAGACTATTGTCAGCGACTTATCGGGCAATGAGATAACAAACTTAATTATATTGTTTTCAGTGGATTTACACTTGCTTCCTTTAGGACACTAGATTTTTCTAAACATTATTTCCTCGGCCATATACAATTATTTTTTCCCCTGTAAGAGAAAAACAAACTTATCTACAACAAATAAGAGGAAAAAAACAACCAACCAACCCACCCCAAAGCATCGCAACTTTGAGCGCAGCACAGCACAGTCCTAAAACTTCTGTCTTTATTATCTACTTGTAAAAAGTTATAAGCCTGTAAACTAGTTAATTTATGAGCCATGTTAATCATTTGTTCCCATTTGATCTGAGGTTTAGAAAACACGGTTTCCTGGGACGTAGGAGGATAATTTGCAGGTCCAGCTTGGCTCCGGAGGGGGCATTAACTAATTTGACACCATACCATGACATTGATGGCAGGCACACACTAATGACCGAGCGGCGAGATGCTCCTGTCAGCCTGTCGCCCCACTGAAAAGCAAGTTTCCTCTTATTGCCAAAAAAAAAAAAAAGAAGTGCAGAGTGGTCCTACTAATTATTCAGACATGCACTATAATGAGAATCTTAGTGCTCCCTTCCAACGTACGAACCGCTCACTAAAGCTCCCATTTGTCTGATACGGTGGCTGATTAGAATTTGTTTCTTGAATAGTAAAACCGCAGCTTAAAATAAAGCAAAAAGGATAAACAGCCTTTTATTCTGCATAAAACTCAGAAAGTGGCCATTTTGGTTTCAAGCTGGGTTTTTCTGTCATTTATTTACACCAGAAGAATAGAAAATTGGATTAAATTTTTAATAGTACTCCTCAAACAACATATACATCTTCATGAAGTTTTACTGTCTGGATCAGTCAGAGCATAAATTCTGTGGACAAAGGGTGGCTCAGAAGGTATTTTTTTTGTTCTTTCTCTTAGGAGAAATTACATTTTCTAGAACAGAAACTTGCACCAGACAAATCACAGGTTGGTAAGAAGTGGCTGATTTTCCTATATTATATCGTTAGAATGGATTCCTCAGCATGAACTTTGAAAGATCATAAGGACTTTATGTATCACTGAATGATCTGGATGTAAAAAAAAAAAATGTAAGAAAAGTTGAATGGTGTTTTCCAGAATCAACATTTATTCCTCACTTTCGGTCCTGATCCAGCACAGACTGCAGGGTGTATTTCAGCTTAATATCTATGCTATCTATGCTAGATTTACAATTCTGTAATTTTCCAAAGCCTCTGCAGCAATGCAGAATTGCAACCCACAAAAAGAGGCCAACGGACCTACCCACCTATGTCATAAGTACTGCCTGAAGATACGTTACCACCCTGTAAAAGAGCCTGAATTTCTAAGGATAACACTCCTCTCTTTCTGAAAAGCAAACCCTTCTGAGAGCATTTCAAGTGGGCCACCCAAAGCCTCGCACACGCTACTGAGTCATTTAGAAAAACGTAATAAACTCGAAAGTGTTAGACACAAAGGTGAAGGAGACACGCGCTCCACCACCACCCCAGGACAGTTTGAAAGCCATTACCAGTTAATAGCTCTCTAGTGGTCCAGAGGAATTCAATCAGTGGTCTCCCCTCGTATGCCATATCTGCGCTGGAAAAGCCACAACTATATTAGGAACATATTGGCAATCTACAGCTGAGGGATCCCACGGCTCAGACCTTCTGCAAGGGACCAGGGGTCTACCTCCTCCCCCTGTCTTGGCTCTCCTGGCTGCTTCTCAGCATGTTCATCACTGATTCACACAGATAAATATCTGTATTTAAGAGGGGTTTCATTTACATATAATCTTATGCCTCCAGGTCTCATTTTATGGGTTCATTACTCCTTTTTCACAGGGAGGATAGAAAAGGGGCTGCTGCACAACACCAGAGAGCAGCAGGTTGTACCCATCACATCCAGAATCAAGCACCCAAGTGTCCCATCCACCCAGCACCAGGGTCCTTTTGCAAGCACTGCAGATCCCCCACTAGCACATGCTACCTGGAGGAACCATGACGCAGCAGAGCACTGGGCACTTCGCTCTCAGCTCCCAATATCCCAGAAATTAATGTTCCGCTAACTTTTACCAACTGCAGCACCACAGATCTATTGGAGTGGCAAAACTTCCGAGATGAAAGCGAAAGCCCTTGCTTGGAGAGCCAACCCCACGTAACGTAAACACTGGGTACACGCTCTTACATGTCACTTTGCAGCGCAACATGCAAGGGGCACATGAATCATTAGCGAGATAACAACCCTGGCACCTACCCCAGAAATACCTCAGTCAGCACCCAGCAGGAAAGGAAAGATCAAAAAAAAGAGATCCCAGGGATCACAAACGGAGGCTCAGCTCCCACAGGAAGATACACTTAACAGCGTTCATCTCTTTGGATAATAGAGGTACTGTATCCAAGATACGGCACCGCTGACATTTTCCACATGGCTGGCGATGGATCGGTGAGTGGCCTTCTCCTAAACAACAGCATCTCTATGTGCCAGCTGTTGGAAAAATGAAGACATGATGCATTTCTCACAAACCCTCAATATTAATTCAGACAGAGAAGGGAAAAGAGTCACCAAGTTTATTTCAAAACAGATTATGCCACCACGTTCAGCCATGTTGTGTGGACATGCTGCAGTAGCCTCCTCGCCCAGCACGCCGGAGTGTGAAGAACGATCCTTTTATATCTACAGCATGACTTGGCCAACTTTAAAGCGCAACAACTAAAAACTCCAACGTCCTTCTGTCAGTTTAACTGCTAATTTGCAATGGATTCGGTTACACTTCCCGTTTAAGGCAAGTTCTCCCTGAGTGCTGGCTAAGAAATCTTGGGCAAGAGGAAGCAGCAACCACCAAAGAACTTAAAAAAAAAGAAAAAAAAAGAAAAAAAAAATCTCACCCATAACTTTAGAAAAGGAGGCAGAGCCCTCCTGTTGCCCCCTGGGTCTGCAGCTGGAGGATGGCAGCAGTCCTGTAATCTTGATGGGTCCTGCTGTAGATAGCAGGGCCCATCCACCCTGAAGACAGCGAGAAGCTGAGGTGAGGATGTCAGGTCAGCCTGGGCAGCCAGGAGTACCACTGAGGAAGTCCCCTTCTTTCCCTGCCATCTCTGTCTCTGAAGATGACTCAGAGGTAGGTGAGGCACAAAGGATGCCGTTCCCTATGAGAACAAACTTCCTGGATCCTAGTGCTCTGGCAAGGTTCTGCACAAGATGGCTGGACCACCACAATGTGTCTCCTTGGGCCATGGGCACAAGTTCTCCATGGCCATCTCAGCCCACTTCAAGCTGCCTTGGAGACCCTCCTTAGGTCTCAAAGAAGCCAAAGCAGGAAGGATCTTAAGCATTATAAGTTAATTGCAAATTGGTCGCATGGAAAAAGTGCTCCTTCCAGCATGGCCTAGACTGGGCAAAAATCTATTATGAATTCACTGCAAAGACTAGCTTTAGACTAGGCATAAATCAACAGTTAAAGTAAGTAATGATTTCACTGCACTGATCCAAACAACCCACAGTCACTCAGAACCCTCTGCTTGTCCTTCCAGGCACTGACTGCCAATCACAACCCAGTGAAGGCAACAAAGTACAACTGCAAAATGGCAACTAGATAGAAGAGCAGGAAGGTTTGCTTTGTCTGAACAAGCAGGCTATGAAGAAGGGAACTGATGAAATCCCACAGGGATATCCTGGAGAAAAAGGACTAAACTGTACATATGTATTAAGAGAAAGAGATACTGGTAAAAGTCACTGTCTTGATGCGTCTTCAAAAGGCATCTCCTCCCCTTGCCACCTCTTCTCATCTTTCTTCTGTCACCACCAGACAAAAGACACCAAACTCATTTAATGTAAGAGTCAAAACATCAATTCCCCATGGGGATCAGAAGTTATACAAGAGGGTGTCCCCTTCCTGACAAAACTCCTCTGCTTTTTACTTTTCCCCAAGAAAGACAGTAACCAGGCTACAAGTGGCAAGGACACGAGGTACCTAGTGACCAGTACTAGGACAAACATCGCACTGGGAGGACAGAGGAGCCTTTGCCATAACCCAAAGCAGATGCCAGCTGAGGTTAGCAAAGCTCCTGCCTTCACAGACTAAAGTGTTTTATTTTAGAAGAGAAAGAGACAGGTTTGTGGTGATGTTGCCCTTGGGCTTCTGGGATTTTGTTTGTTTGTTTTTTTAAATAATTTAGCAAGTTATGCCTCCGTGTAACATATGAAGGTGATTTGATGTGGTAATTACATATTACATTTGACAAGGTAATTAATGTAGCAAAATACCACTGTACAATGTGCAAATTTAGTTTGGTATCATTAAAACATGTGCCTGCTTAGCAAACTGCTCTACTTATAAAAAAAGGATAGAAAAGTTGTAACTGTGCATATTCTGTCACCTAGAAAGCGTATGGACTGACCTTCAGCTACAGTCCTGCCCCAATAAACATTCTCTAGCAGGATCAGAGAACTCTAAAAACTAATAAAAGAAAATTAGCAATATCTTCCAGGAGCAGTACAGAACTTTGTAGAGATCTTTAACACCTCAGCTAAAAATGCCTGAGACTTTTCAATATTTGCTTATAGCTTAAGAATAAAATATCCTTGAAAACTGTTTTCTTTTCAGAAATTCCCCTCCAACGTGTCAGGTATATCAACCTCGAACGAAGGGTTTCACTGCTCTTGGAAAATGAAAACCAGCAGCATCACTGAAGATGCTTCAGGATTTTCAATCCTTTTAAATGCTCTGATGACTGTCTCTAGATGAAGCCATCCAAGCATGCAATGACATAAAGGAGAAATCAAAGCTAAATACAAACTAACAAGAACAAAGTAAATATTATTAGTGCTAAATAGGTAAAATATTTTTAAGTACAGAACACAAACAGAATACGTACTTGGGCCTATAGAAAATAAAAACACATTCTTGCCTGAAATGCCCAAAACCAAACCAGAAGGCTTGGGAGGTTATACCAAGACCTTCCTCCAGTTATCAAACAGCAGGATTACTACCTGGTTCCAGATTGGATTTCCACTACTGCTGTTTTCACATTAGAATGTCCTAAACAGTTTATGGTTTGAAATAATCCTGAATACAACATAAATCTGTTTGCACTGAGAGACTAGCAAAGAATAAGAAAACACCACAAGCATCCACATAACAAATCCGTGTGATTTAGAAGCAAAGGCACCCAGTCTGTAATGTCATGTTTAAGAATTTCCTACCCTTATTTTTAGACATTGTATCGCCAGTAACATTTTAACAAGAAAACCCAGACACTATTCTGAAATCACCTCCATTGCCAAAGAAATCCCTGAAAACACAGCAAGGACCTGCTGGCTGAAGGTATTTTTAAATAGCTCTGCCCCTGCACTTGAGGCAATTCCATTGCAGTAACCACTACATACAGCAGAAAAACTCTTAAATCCTCCCAAACAAAAATGAAGGTTTGCATGGTGAGTACCAGGGAGCATCAAAGCTAAACAAATCTCCTCCCACCCTTAATTCAAAGAAGTTTAGAAAAGTACTTTCAAAGGAAAGCCCCCAAAGAAACCATTAGGAGAATATGAAACTATTTCTTCTTAACCAGATGCAACCCACTTCATAGTGCTCATTTCTCCACTGCAAAGGACAAACCTCACATTGGGTTATACACGCTTAGGAGAGGATGGGCTAAAAAAAAAAAAAAACCCAAAAAAAATCCACAAGGATGTTTTTCCAGCTGCTTCCTTACCCCTTTCACAAGGGAATGCTTGTTTGGGGCATACTTGGATATATCTGAGGAGCACCAGTGTGGCTCGCTACCCAGCTCCCTGGGTGCAGCTTGTGACACAGACAGACCTCCCGGCCCAACAAACCAACAGACAACACCACGGGGTTCATCAGTGTGATGAAGCTGCATCCAGGATGTCCCCCCTCATCCTCACACCCCCTCCTCTTCCTCACTCCCCACCTCCAGGACCTCGGCAAGGCGACTGCCAGGAGAAACGTGATTCCAACTGCTTTCACACCCAAGCATGAAGTGGCAGACGGGAGAAAAACCTCTCCTTTCTACAGGTTCTTTTATTACTAATAGTTTTGGTTTTATTATGTGGAGGTGAGAAACAAAACCCAACACTTGAATAAGGAAAGAAGAAGAGTGCTTTCTGTGAGGGATAGACATTTGAACGATGCAGCAGGTGAGAAAGTCTTGGCTGTTGGTTGAGCAGAGCAGCTGCCAACCTCTTCCTTGGACGGGGAAAGCCAAACAGGTGCAGCAGCTCTGGATGCAGGAGCACAACAAGGGGCTGGGATCAGATGAACTGAAAGACCTCTCCCAGCCAACTCTCCTGTTGCAAGAGAAACACATACCTGCTAACTTCAGAACACCTGTAGAACAACCTGAGCTCCCCACAACTCCCTGACACAAAGACACCGGTCACTTAAGAGTAATCACAAGTCCAAGCTGCTGAAGATAATGTCAACACCTACCTCTGGTCCTCTTGCAGAGCCTCAAGAACATTGTGAGCTCATTGGATGGTAGGTCCAATGTAGCTTGAAGAGGCAAATTGGAAAAGCTTCAATCTTAGGAAGATTTATAAAAACTTAATTAAAACACGCTCATGTAAGAGAATAAAGAAGAAAAGAATACCTTAGAGCTGCTGCAATTTTACCCAAAAGCTCATATATATTCACATAAATCTAAAAATTAACACTATTTCCTCATTATATGAAATAGTGAAATCTTTTAATCCTCTCACAAACCATGTCTTATATGCACAAGGAAGCAGTACTGCCATTTACACTCTCTCCTCCTCTTAAATATTTTTATCCATTGCTTTAGACAAAAAAAAAAACCAAACCCACCACACTTGAATCTATCACTAACACTTTAAGGGTCATGTAGGACAACCCTGGCAAGCGACCGAGAAGTTCACAGAGCTCCACAACACTTCGTATTTTACAGAAAGAGCCTCTCTTATAATGAATAGAGATGAAAACAAAAGCAATTCCTTACGTTTTTTCCATAAGGGTAAAAATGCTTCACACATAATTAAGTTACACATGGAGAAACGTGCTTTTTTTCCAGTGCTTTAATTATTCAAGTATAGCATTATTTTACTGTGTGGAATGTTTGATATACAGAAAAGTTTATTCTTTCAGAAGTCTAATTTCAGCCTCTGTTCAATTATTCTTCCTAGCAGTAGCTAAAGAGAGTTTTGCTAAATCACTGCAAATGTTTTCAGGCAGCGAGAAAACTCAAGTCTTGCACCTCTCCCCTTTGCTCCCCTCCTGAGCCTTAACTATGTTGTTTTCTTACAATTAATTATTTAGGTGGTTCCAGTAACAATATATTATTACTGCTGCACAGTCACACAGACATGAGCTGAGCACAGATACAATTCCTCGCTGTTTCATTTCGCCCAGGACTTGTACTGCCTGAGAAAAATTTTCCTTGAACTTAAAACTTGCTTAAACTTAGCGATTCAGCACTTCAGTGTTATTTTTCTAGGCCGTAACTAGCAATAAAAGATGGCTATAAATACGTTCTCCCTATATTCGTGTGCTGCGTAAATATACTTTAATGGTGGTAATTGAAATTTGAATAGGATGCCAACACCTCAGGCAGACTGACGCGACATTTAATTTATACAATTAAACACGAGGGTGGGGAAGCACTAAACAAACAATGTTTGTTGGTTGTATGTTTTACATGAGAGCTATTTTCTCAGTTTATCTGTCCTGGGTTGGGTTTGGCAGGGTAACATCCCACGAAGCAGAAAATTAGCCCCTGGTAGGGTCTGGCGCCAGTGGAAATGGAGAGATGCTCTCCATGAGCGACATCGAGACACAGGGACCCTGGACACCCAGACAGAGCTTGGGAGAAGGAATCCTCCCTTCATGGATTCACAGGATGAACCCAAGAGCAAAAAGCTTTTTTAAACTGGGTGGGCTTGATCACCAGCTTACCAAGTGTGATGTGCTGCTTCAGTTCCCTCCACCCAATGGGCTCTGGATTGGACCCTGTACAAACTGATGTTTCTAAAAGACTCAAAAGGTACGTTCCTGCCAACTCAAATCATGGAATTAAATGCTGAAGAAGCCAGGTATGTAACAAGTCACCTACACATAAAATATAATTTAATTGGGCAAGCAATCACAGCACTGTGTAAGGATTTCTTTCTACTGCAATACAAACCAGTGAAGTACAAAGTCAGGCCCTAACTTTTCTGTACATAGCAAGGCAGAGAGAGAGACATCACAGCTTGATGCTTTAAATCTGAGCAGATTCAGGTCCTCTCATCCCACCGGGAACATCCCCTCTTCAGATCAACTATCTCTTGTAATCTGTTCAGTCAACGAATTGTTTCTGTCTACACTCTGATTCACGTGAGCACACCGAAATATCTCTGCCCATACTATAAATGTAGAATACATCTTTTATTAAATGGTGCCCAAGAAGAGTGCCTGTAATTGGTGGAACTACTACTATTGCTAAAGGAAATGGACCAAAAAATAAAGCAAGAAAAGAGGAAAAAAAAAAATGTCAATTTTCTACATTGTCACAGGTAATGTTCCACTATTCATGTGAGTGCAGAAAACTTAAAGTGTAGCAGAGGGCATGTGCACACACACACGTGCATGCTAGTGCAAATGCATGTATTAGCAATATGGGATATATTTAATGGAGATCAAAATCACTCAGTGAGGGGTTCTATGAATCCACACTCTATGGCCCATCAGCATTACATCAACTTTTAAAATAACCAGGATTACAAGTCAGGTATCTCCCTTGGTAGCACTGTGACTCCAGAAAAAGCAGGTGCTATTTCCAAGTACACATATGGGCAGCCATTACAATATGAAATATGCACGTGGTGATGGGCAAGGTGGAACGGGAGGTGAATACAATAATGTCAAGACAAAACATGAGCAGAGCTAAAGAAACCCCAAATGAAACAAGTTGAACAAAATCTCAGTATTGAGTAAACCAGAATTTAGACATGAAGAGTGAAAACAGACAGGTTTCACCAATGCCAAAAGCAAAACTTGCATGACCTTTCCAGGAGAGGAGGATTTCAATGCAGGGCTCTGGTGGGACAAGATATGATTGGCAGATTTGAAGAGATGTTGCAGCCATACACACCAAGACCACACTATCTTCCAGTGTGACTTACCCTGGTGTATGGCAACTTTTTTGGACATTAAAATTCATCTCTCTTACAAACTTGGTCGCACCAAATCACAACACTCAACAGCAAGGACTCATGGTGAGAAGCGCCTCCTGCCTCACCAAGAGGAGCCCTTCTTGAGGTGTACACATAACCCATTGCTCTGTATCATAGGCTTGAGAACCACACTCCCATGGTCACAACAACAAAAAAGTGTGTAGCAGATTCCATTCATTTGAAGGATTCCTGCTCATTCTGCAGAGCATGGTTCTGCTTTGTTATTGAGAAAGTTAATAACACAGCTAACCACACTGAATAGACATCATCAGTGAGACAGGTCGGCAGGCAATAATAAACTCAAATAAATTAAAAGGAATGAAAAATGAAATGTATCAACTTCACCCATTATTTTACCACAAAGCACCTTTAATCCACTGTCTTAATTGTACCTCCAGTTGTGCCTTAAATATAAATCCACAGCACATTATTTTTTCTTGGGATTATTTTTGTCTTTGCATCTTTCCTGCAAAATGAAGTCTCATCTTGCTTAATCCTTATCATATAAATATGTTCAGCTTTATTACCAATAACTACACTCTAATCCTGTTTGGATAATTTATCAATGTTTCTGGGTTTCAAGAACATAAAGTATCATCTATTTTTTCACTATTAGCATTGTATTTAAAAGTCATTTCATATTTGATTTTGAAGTCTTATTGACCTTAAGCTTGAGATATTCTTTCCTTTTTCTGTCTTTGCCACAGACCGCACTAACTATATCTATAGGCTACCATTGCTTTTTCAGTTTAAAACATAAAGATAACAAAAACCAGTGTTTTAACTTGAAATGCATGCTGCAGGACTCTGCCTGAGTTTCAGCCACTTTTTTTCAGCTACAACAGAGTTAAAAAGCTCACCATGAACACAGCGCACCCATGGCCTCCACCAAACTTAAGAGAAGTAGCATTAAGTTTATTAAACTGGAAGGTAACTGTTGACACATACTTGCTTTCAAGGGGTCCTTGGCAAGAAAGTGGCAGCAGTTACAACAAATTAACAGCATACAATAAAAACGCCATAAACATGCAGCATACATAATAAATCCAATCAAGTCTACAAGTCGCACAGATAAAAATGACAAACGGCTACTGTCTCTGAAAATAAAAAATATATACATTTCTCAAACGCTGCTGTTCATCATCACAACATGGTTTTGCCTCTAAATCTAAAATACAGATTAAGTGATTTTAATATGAACAGCATTGTACATAATATATTTACTTTCTTGGTTCCCCCTCTCTCCTCCTTCCCCCCTCCTCTTTTCTAGCTTGTGAAACCAGGGAAACTCCTTCAGCAAAGCCTCCTTTGGGCTGATTTGCTTTTTAAAGATTCATGCTGTATTCTTGGTGTTTATACAGATGTTAGAGGAGTGATGTTCAGCAAAACACGAGTATCCCTGAACTGACAGAACACAAATACCACACTACTTATGGCGACTGTTGCTCCATAATTTATTGGCTGACTACATTAATTTCCTGCATCTGATCTGTTTCTAATTCTAGCTGCTGAGGTTGGGATCTGAAATTTGTAGCCAATATGAGGCATTTTAAAAGTTCGAGCAGGGTACACTGAATTTCAGCTTGGAAGAAAAGAGGCCATCCCAAAAGGGAGTAAACGGAGGGGAATCCGGGTCCATTCAGCATCTGGATGTCTTTAGTGCCAGATTTAAGAGCCCTTCTTACTAGAGAGCAGCAACTTGGGGAAATGAAGCTTTGAAGCCTCTATCTGCTGTACCTGCATCCATGTTCCAAAAGGAGCTGCTGCATTGGGAAGGCTCACGTAGAAGAAGCAGGATTAAGAAGCTCACATGCAAGAATAATAACTAAAAAAAAAAATATATAAAAAGCTTCAACTGCACAAACTCTTCCTCGTTAATCAAAGGGGGGAAACAAAGGGCTTCCTTAAATATCACCTATATGGTAGGTGTAATAACATAAGTAAATTATAACAATTAAAAGTCATTAAAGAGAGTAATTAAGAATAACTGTTTAGATAACAATGGCTTTCTTGAAATCCTCGCAACGGAGGTTCAACTTTTTAATCACACTTTTGCAATAACTCGCATAGCTTCAGAATAATTGCAGATTTTTAATTTTTATATATCCGAAAGAGCATAAAAGTGAAAACCATAAATTATATGCTAACTCCAGCTGTTAAATGTTGGCATTTTGTCTTAAAAAAAAAAAAGTTCAAAATCTGTTTCCTTAAACCAAGGAAATGTGGAAAAAGGCCATCCTGCCAGTGGAAACATTCAACAGCAGAAAGCTCACGCTGCGGTTTCTTGCCGAGGCAGCAAACTTCTCTAAAAGGGAAGTTACTGCCAACTCAAATACTGTTTGCTTTCACACCCAAGAACAAACTGTGTGCATGGTGAAGGCTTCCTGAGGGCTCAATGCAGCTGGAGCATGCTGAATAAAGGTAACTAATGTCAAAGCTACTGTAAACTTGTTCTCATTTTTCTATCAGCAACTTATCGTCAATGGAAACAGGACTATTATTCTGCCATCCTTCCTTCAAAAATAAAAAAATAAAAAAATAAAAGAGACAGAAATGAACTTTTTTTTAATGCTCATTTTAATCCTCTAGTTTATCATTTCGGGTGTTTTCTTGTTGCCGTTTCTAAGCTGGAGGGCTTGTTTGCAAAACTTTCCCCTGCCCTTTAAGAGGACAGGTCAAGCTCAACTTCATAAGCACGATAAAGATGAATTTCCAGGGCTGAACACAATATGCAGCAAGGTTCCTCTCCCCGGGCAGGAAATGCAGAGGGAGGGTTTCACTGCAACTTGACAAATTAGAGCCAGAGAGCCATGCCAAAGCAAACATAATTACTGGGAGGGCTCAGCTCTTACGAAGATGACAGTTGGATGGGTGTCCTACCACGGCCGGTGACAGTCATGCTACTGTTACGCAAGTCGGGTGTGCGTTTACTTGCACAAGGACTTGTGAGGAGCTGGGAAAGAACTTTTTCTTCAGGCTAAGTGCAAGTAGTGGCATCCCCATCTGGTCTGTCTGCTGCACGCAGTATTAGAAGTGCTATCACTTTCAAAAACATGGATAGGAGAGATTTTTCCTCCTCAAGAGTATGCCTGAAAAGTTAAAAGCCTGAACTACTGCATTTACAGAAAAGGGATTTTTCCCCTTGCTCATAAAAGAAACCCGAGAAAGCGTGGCTATTGTGACAGCCTAAGATAATAGCACTTTCATTGACAATTCCACTTTGAAATCAATAGTTATATTATTTTAAAATACAATGGAGGAAGGAATTAAGATTCTTGTAACATCTAAGAAAAAAACTAAACATTATCAAATCCTGCCTTCCTTCTTCTAGCCAGCTGGCATAGCCAGAATCAAACACAGTTAATCATTTAAAGGAAGAATCCTTTTCAAAGTAGAAAATCACACTGTTTATTCCAGAACTCCTACTCAATACTATTTTTTTCTGTGTACTAGTGCCTAACACAACACACTGAAATGGCATAAGGCATAAATGCATCTTTATGAAAGAAGCCATGAGCTTGAGCGAATGGATGGGTCTACTCAGGAGTCAACTCTCAGGCTTCAGCTGAGCTCAAGATGAGTAGTTACCACCACTCTGACCTTACCCACCTCAATGCACACACATGGCTGTGCAAAGTCAGCAGTCCCCTGTGATTTAGTTGGCAGCCTTCCTGTGATTTTGTCACAAAAAAGTGTAAAAAAATAAGTTCTGACACCCAACATTAAGCATTAGCCCCCTGCGCAGGGGAAGAAAAAGCTAATCTTTCCTTTTGAAGAAAGAAAGATAAAAAATTGTCAGCTCTTGCCTGATAACAGAGCTGCAAAACAAAGATGCTTCTCGCCAGGCCCCTGCCATGATTGATGCTGCCTCGCCTCCCTCGTCCATCACTCCCTACCTTGTCTGGTGGCTGGTGGGACACCAGGCAGACACGGACACGCCGGCGGATCTCACACCTTCTCGGGCCGCAATCCTCCAGCGCCGAGCTGCTGCCAATGTCCTTGCAACCGCCGGTAAACAGGCCACAAGGTTCAAGTTAACTGCAGAGTGTTACTACACTGAACATCTGGTCATGAATGAACGGATTGCCCACTAACTCTCAGTGTTGGGCAGCTGATGAAAAATTCAACATTTTCCTTGTTGGCACAGTTGTTTTGGAGAATTCTCTAGAGCTTCCTGAATTATATTAAGAAAATTTCACTGCAGCAATCTATATCTGTGAGAACAGCTGGTGTTGAAAGGGATCTGCTGCACTCGGTGTGCTGGGGGACCTCCTGTTGGATCATGCTACTCTTACTACATTTGTCCTTGAAAACTTCGCTCTGCCGCGAGGTCCTACAGGCAGGACTGCGAAACTTAAAAACACGGGGCAAAAAATTAAGATGTTAAGCTAGGAAAGGTGGCTGGGTGGCAGGAAAAAAGCTCTCCAGGTCAGCCAAAGACATTCAGCATCTTCACTTGCTCACGAGGCTCAGCTAAGCCAGGACAGGCTCTATTCTCCAAGACACAACGTTAGGATTTCTCACCACTTTCCTCCCTCTCCCAGTATTGTTTCAGTTCAGAAACAGAAATCTCCACTCTGATAAACCCTGGGTCAAACAGCTGAAATGCCTCAATAAATTGTACAACAAAAGATTTCCCTCCTTGCAAAGTCCCTCGTTGAACTGCAGCGTGCCGGCTGCACAATTAAAACCAGCTCCCACCATGCACTGAACTAGCCTAAAACTAAAAATTGAGAAATCAACCCAAAAATGGGGGTGTGTGTGGGGAGATAAATTCAAGCTAGAGCTCAAAAAAAAAAAGGGAAAAAACAGTGTTCATTTCAGGACAAAAAATTTGACTTTTAAATCCTGAAATATTTTAAAGAAATTAACTTCTTGATAGTGCGATAGTATAATAATAAAACATGTATATCTTTTTTTCTTAAGGAAGTGGTAAACTTAAGTCATGCTAAATTTAGGCTATTATCTATGCAGCATAAATTTCACTTCTGTGTATAAATGCTAACTTGCATATTTCTCCATGGTAACTAAACTATGATTAAAACAACAGTGAAACCAGCCTTTAGAGCCACCTGTTTAACTAGGAACAACCTAATTTACAAAAATACTTAAACTTAGAAATTTCACGGGAATCTAGATCACATTTTTCCCAGTAGAAAGCTCACTTTTCCATGATCATGTAATTGTAATACACTTGGCTTTGGTTGGTAATCATTCTTTTTTTTTTTTTTTTTAAACTAGTGTAATTTTTTCATGCATTGTTCAGCCTAACACAAGTGGTATTTAAGATTATAAAGAATAAGTCTTTAATAACCCTTTCCGAAAAGGAAGTTATTTGCTTCTTTGAAGGGATTAATTTACCTAGAAAGTATCTTCATGTTTTACAAAAGGAATGAATGAAAGAAATGAGAAAATCCCAAACTGAAATTCCCATTAGATATGGTAAGACACCTTCAAAACTCATTTTTCTGTTGCGATATCCTTGTAATTTACTAATGAAGAAATGGACTGTTTTTATGGGTCAAATTAAAGAAATAATTATAATACGACCCAGAATAGTAAAAGTGTAGGTACAAGCAATATTTTCTTATTTAATTATAAAGCATAAAAATAGATTTGAATATGAATCATTTTTAACCATAGAATTAAATTTAGTATTTAAATACCAAAAAACCCCTTGAAGTAGAAATATAATCATAATAGGTTTGGTTTGGTGTGAAATACATGACTCATATTCATGACACATATCTAAAAATGCCTCGTATTAAAACTTTATTATAATAAAAAATTGATCACCATTTTTGTCTACTGGTTTTCGCATGATGTAATACCTAAGGCCAAATCTCTGTCTTTTAAGTAATGATGAGTGAAGTAGTTTCACAGTAACACCTCATAAAACGCTCAGAGTCCATTTCATTTACACTTGCCCATCCAATGTCATCTACAAATGTACGACGGATGCTAATTAGACAACAATGGCCTTAACATAATGCCTACAAAAATCGACATTAAAACCCATCCCTGCTATTAACAGTCCTGAAAGGATGACAGAGTGGAGCCCCCAAGTCATAACCAACATGGGGAGAGTCTTCCCAAGGAGACCCACTGTGCCTGAGCAGACACAAAATAAAGCCCCGAGTCCACAGAGATTTATGAGTGGGCTGAGCTTTACACCTGGAGGTAACCTCATGGAACTCAACTGAACAACTATTGCACAAAACTAAAGCAAGCACAGAGATGAGACCTTCCAGGTAGCAGCAAACTAGCTGCAGAAATGAGAGTCTAATAGCCAGGCATAGTTTGGACTGACCAATTCTCACCCCAACTCAAGCGTTTTCTTAGATTTATTCCCTCACCAGTTCTGCATCTTAATTCAGCTAAGGGCTTCTTTTTTTAAGGAAAACCTATTTGTTCCAAAGGATCAATACTCTTTTTAAAAAAAAGTATTTCAGAACTCAATGCAAAGCTCACCAGATTCTCTTTTGTTGCAGATGCCATCCAAGATTGCAAGAACTGAAGCGCATTCAACCAAGAAAGGCAGAATTATTTTGTTCTTGCCCCAAGTTTTTTGTTTTCCAGATCTGTCAAAATTTTGTCAAATGAACAGTTTTGTTGCCTTTATGTAACCAGTCTGCTTCCTCTTCATTTCACTGCAGAGGTCTTTCCATAAGACAACCAGAGAAATATACTTTCAAAGCTAAGAAAGTAAAATCACAAGTACTAAAGGAATGATTTTAGGTTAAAAGGCAGGAACCACAAATAACTGAGTGTTTTAAAAATGATCACATTTCAAACTCTGTCTCCAGCAGTACACTGTTCACAGCCAGATCATTGGACATCAATGATCACGAGTCCCTCAGGAGGTGAACTTGGCTCCACAGGGCAAGAGAAGCATCTCCAAGATGGGAAACACTGGTGGAGACAGGATAGGAGGACCAGAGCAGGTGATGGACACCACACTCAAGAAGAAGCATCTTCCAACCCTTTCTATCAATGGAAAGGTAGATAAGCAACCAGAGAAACCAAGACATCTGTAACTATCAGTGTCTCCTTATGCACAAGTACCTGGGGAAGGCAGGCCAACTGATGGATTAACAGAGCTGGTTACAAACAATCATCCTGGTTATACTCATCTCAATCCCATCGGGAGCCTACACTAACCCTGGACATTGTAGTGCTCTGATCTGTTGCTACAGATCTCTTACCATGCTCAGGAATCAATCACTTGGAAAGCTGATGTAGCCCTGTTACACTAATTAAACTTTGTTTTGCATCAGAGTCCTGCATTTGCAGTGTGTGTACAGTATGTAAATTATACAAATTACAAGAAAAGTTGATTAGCGTAATTCAAATCTCAGTGCAGTTACTAAAATTAACAATGAATACAAATTATACAGAATCACTTCAGTGCTGCTGAGAAGCTCTACACACAAAGCGTGTTACCAAATTTACAGAAGTGGACACCAAAACAAGCAAAAACAAGCAGTGAGAACACTACAGATGATCTCTCTCAGGGAAATTTTGCCCAGAACAGTAACTCTCACCCAACCTTATTAATTCTACACAGTTATTATTTGGGGTTAAACATTTCAGTGATGCTCTGTTTTCAGCTGTGATGGTCCCACTCCTCCCACTTTCAGCATTTTCTTACCATCTCCTTCCCACATCAGGTGAAATAAAGGTGAAAGTTCTCCAACACTGGAAGTAGCACCAATAGTCATAAAAGTCGGTTGTTTTTTTTCACCAGACTACTGAAATTTTTCAGATTTTGTTTGTCCAGGAGGTCTATGATAGCCTACCTGAACCCATCCACCCATGCCAGAGATAACACACAGCAGTACAAGAGTGAGCACTTCTGTTCTATTAGGAATTTCCTGCTGGAGTCACCAAAACGATCAGTTCCCTTTTTCCTGCCCAAAGAAAGGACCACACCTCCTCCTATGTCATCCATCCATGGTCCCTCTGGTTAGAAAAGCATCATGGCCTCTTGGGCTTTTCCAGCAACACAAGGCAGTCCAACAGCCTTCAATACACCAATGAGGCAGGAGCTTCCAGTTGCATCTCCTCAGGTGGACTCTCTCCACCTCTGTCAAGTGGCAATGCCTTGCTGACTATAGGACAGCTATATCCAAGAAAAAGACAATCCACTTTTTTGGTGGGTATCTGGTTGATTTTGTTCATTGAAGAGTTTCCCAAATGCTACTGACTCCTTTCTGCTATCTTACATGTCAAAAGGAACTTCTCTCATTCTACTAAGATCTCCATCCCTTCCCAAAGACATTTTCTGGTGAGCCTGATTAAGAAGAGAAGTTTGTCTGCCCTTTTGAATCCAAGGACTGTGCTAGAACATACTGCAACACCCAAGACACCCACTGGAATACAAGAAATCACCAGAGATCTTACACAATGCTGCCTTGACCTCCATGTCTTTAAAGCTGTTTTTCTGACTGCCCATTCACCTGAGGATAACCAAAATCAAGGAGGCAGAAGTCTCACTGATAATGAAGCAATATGGGTTGTACTCTGCTAGTGTAGACTTCTCCACACTGATCAGTTTGCCTGCCATTGCTCAACAGCACAAGGCAATCCAGAACTGGTATTTCAGCTTGATTTCTATCACTAAAATGCCAGGCACAAAGTTTTGACAATGAATCTGTGATGCTTGTAGCAATATGATGTATTTGTGGGAGAGGAAAGCAAGAGGGGCTTAAAAGAGGATGCAGGGGGGGGAAGTGGCATTTCATTTGGAAAACAACAACATTCTGATTGTTTTCTTCTGTCCTTTGTGTTTGGGTTTTTTTTCCCTGCTCCCAACACGAAAATTCATTTGAAAAACGTTGCTTTAAAGTCATTAAATTGAATGTGTCCAAACCGGACTTTTGGTTATCCCAGACTTTGAGACAATAGTATTTTTCCTAGCCTGCTAGCAATGATAAAAGTCTGGATTAAACAGGAAGACAGGAAATTCAAAGTTAGCTTAAACTCTATTCATAAATGGGATGGGCTTAACAGTTCAGATAAAATAATGATTAAAAAAAAAATTTAAGAAAAAAAACCTTAGGCCAAAATCTGATGAGAGATTCATGAAAAGGCTGCATTATGTTTTAATCTATTTTAATATTCTTTCCAAATTTCCTGTGCTGTACTGGCTTCGGTGGAAACCAGCAGCACAGTAAGCTGCAAAAGGTTTGGAGTCTCCTTCTCTGGAGAGATTCCAAACCTGCCTGGACACAATCCTGGGCACCTTGCTCTGGTTGACCCTGCTGGAGCAGGGGGGTTGGACGAGATGATCTCCAGAGGTCCTTTCCAACCCCTACCAGAGATTAGAGTAATAGCTGAGAGCAATAAAGACACGGAAAGGTGGTGTTCTGCCTTCAGAAGTCTCCTTCACTACTCATCTCTTCACAATCATTAATCACTATCAATAATTAACAGGATTATACCTAACACACAAGCAGACATACATCACAATTCAGCTGCAAGCAGACCAAAATCAGTCATGCCTCAAAACTCAGAAGCTCGTACAGAGGCAGCACTTTGCCCAAGTCTGAAACACCAGTGCAAGCAGCCCAAAACAGCTCCTGCAAGCACGAGGTCCCAAGGAGGACCTGGGTTGGTGGGAGGTCTGTGCTGCTGAGGAGGTGGTGGAAAGCAGCCACAGCCAACTGCACAGCCAGACACGAAAGCGAAAAAAGCAAAGAGACGACGCTGCGCAAGGACCGGGAAAAGCATTGTGACAATGTTCCCGTGGGACAAGGGCTGGCCACAGCTCCTCTGCAAACACACCCAAGCTGCTCAGTGCAAAAGTTCAGAGCTGAAGAATAAATTATTTCCTCCTTAATTGCCCTTGCTTAGGCTTTGCCCCTCACTTCCCCACAGCCAGCACACGATGGCAAGGCCGAGCTCAGCATGTGATTTGGGTGCTCCTCCTTCCTCAGGAGCATCCACCCATTCTGGAAGGACGTGTGAAGACCACCCTCTGCAGGGGGATACAGGCAACCCAGTCCCCAGCTTGACTTTGATGGAGTTACGCTGATTTACCCTGATATTTTGCTTATTAAACGTTCCATCACACTTGCTTTTGTCGCCAGTAACCCCTCTCCTTTCAAAAACCTGAGATTCTTTGATTTAATCTGATCTTGCGCTCTCTTCATGGAATTCAAGGTATTCAAGTCATCCACTCCATTCCGGCATAATTACTTCTTTTAAACATCCACTTTAATGGCACAAGCAATTTTGAACTTTTTATGCTGTTTAAATTCAAACATAAACTTGTACACAACAATAAAACACACCGCTAATTTGTCATGCTCCTATGAGCAACTGTGTCACTCACACCAAGAACCACCGACTGTGGTGTTCGGAGCTTTCGTTCCTATTTCGCATCATTCAATTGAGCCTTCTGCAGAAAAGCTTTTAACAACCACATCTGGTCTTTAATAAATCACTGCACTTTGTCTTCCTGCCAAAACTCCTCCTTTATCTAACTTACATCTTCATGATGAGATAGGAAATCACACATTATGGTGGTGACAAACAATTGTAATTATGTCATTAGTAGCCATTTAGTCTACAAAGGTTCTCAAAAAGGAAATATAATGCACAATAAGAAATATAGGATAATACATTGATCACAGTTCTAATCCGCTTTTTACTTCACAAGTGTAAAAAGCTGGCATAATTCATGGGCCCAGCAGGCAGTAATAGTACACCACTTTATGAACTATGCAGCTATTTTATTCCCCTATCTACTTAAAAATAAAAAAGCTTTTAATAGTTTGATTTAGACATAAAAGTTATTTATGATGCTTCACTGATTATAATATTTATTTTTTCTTAACTTTTCATGAAAGTGATTCTTTCTGAAGTACATATTATGTCAAAGATCTCAGAAAAGAACATTTACACCAGCAAAGAAAAAATAAGGAAGAAACTTTGGCATTGGAAAGAATTTAGGAAACTTGTCTCTGTACCCTGTATGGCTTGGAAACCAGCACGCCACAAATAGAAACAGCTCTTCTACCATTTAGGAATTTTCTAAAAGCGATTAAAGTATAAACATGGGAAGTTTAAGAGTTCACTCAGAACAAAGGTGTCATTTAAACCAGCTCAGATGTTGGAATATTCACACGTGAGGAGTGACTGGAGTCCTGCTGCACTGACAGGATCCAAAGATGCCTTGACCATTTCAGTTCAAATCCAGAGAATGCTTTTGGGAAAAAAGCACATTAGGCTTCACTTAATCCACTTCAATTCACATCACAGAACACTCACAGCAAACATCACCTGGATTCCTCTCCAACAAAACTAACCTGGTTCCAGGAGCATCCTTCTGAGGCCACAGGACTGGATCAAGCCCAGGCCAGTGTAAACCCCTTGGAAAGCTCCTATGGTGGATACCAGGTCTATGGCATCAGCTGCTTCCCTCCACAGACTCACCGCTTCTGCCACGCCTTGCTGAGCAATGTGGACACAGCTCAAGAAAGCTGCAAACCACCCAAAGGATGCTCTTTTCTATTGCCCATCGCTTTACATTTGTGTAACCACTCCAATAATGAGATTTATTTAGGTTTCCAAACCAATCACTCCTCATTTTGCAACACATGTTTTAGGATTATTATCCCCTCCAACCCTAAGTGAGGCTGTCCCCCATGGAAGCTAACACAGGTTTAGGCATTTTTCACAACAGACCTGGAGGTTGCTGTATTTTGGCAACCACATCTCTGAACCCCTGTAGTGTAAAATACATATGAGGTTCCGTAAGCACCCATAAAATACCATTTCAGAAAGAGCTGCACCAAATGAACACAGGGCACCATCACATCAGCTCTTCTACACCAGTCAGAGCTATGGTGCCCCAAATTTGTGCAGTTGCCATTCTGGAAAGTTTATCTCTCAATCTTTGAGCCTTCTTCTGCCCGGTGTATTCCCCACCCCCTCATCCCGCCAAAGGAAAACCATCTCTCAAGATATCCAAACACCCACTCCTGATCTCGTTCTTGGTTTGTTACAGTCTCCACCGTTTCCTGTTAACCATGACTACAAACCTTCACCTACTTTTTGCCGTCATCCTGGTGAGCATCATCACTCCACTCCTTACCTGGTCACGGTACCTCCAGCAGGGTAAAATTCACCCTAGAAAGACCAAGTAGCTTGCTGATAGCATAACCTGGAGGAAGCAAAGTTTTCACCAAAACCATCCCTCTTCCAGTGGACCATTAGGCAGCAGAGATGATATGAATGATTTCAGATGCATCCTGGATGAAATACCTGCTCAGTTACAGGCTGGATGGGAGAGCTACAGTCAGGCCTGACAGCACACAGTCAATCAAAAGACAACCCAGCTCAAATTCCTATACTTTAAAAAAACCCTCAAGTTGGTGCTTTAGGTGGTATCTCGCCCATTTTGTGTTCATGCCAAGTGCTGTGCAGTGAAAACACATTTCAGCACTGGAATTTTGCAGCATCCCAGGGAGAAAAACAAAGCCTCAGTCCAAAGGAAGAGGAGTATGTGACACTGCATGGTGCTTACCCAGACAAAAATAATTACTCTTACTTGGAGAGAAACTCTGAATCATGCAAGTTTTACATTGCCAGACACGGGCCCACGGAACCGAGAAGTGCTGGCCGGGCACTGCAGGGAAATTTCAGACAAGGACTGTTGATGAGGGGCCAGAACAAAAGGACTTTCTTTGTGTGAACAACGAAGACGAGCTTTTGAGTGAAAATCATACACTAGCTCCTGGGAAACTCTTCCACACCGAAAGCCACAGAATAAGCCCTTGCCCTTGGGCTTGCTACCTCACTGCGACGTGGAGCCTGGAGCCAGTCAACTGGGTCACAAGGCTAAAAGCATTTCTACCTTCCCCAGCCAAGAAAACCACTTCCTGGTGGTACCTTTTATCTCAGCTCAGCTGCAGTGCTCCCCACCCTTCTTCTACAAACAAACAACATTAACCCTTACCTCCAAGGGATCTCACTGTCCCAAGGCTTGGCAATAAGCAATCGTGAAGCTGAGATAAAAGGATCGAGGCAAGACAGGAGAGGAGAGAAGTGGAGGGAATAAAAATAATAGAGAAAGTCAATAATCTGCCATCAGTGGAGCTTGCTGCTGTCTACCTGTGAGCAGCACTTGGCTGCAGGGGAGGAATCTTACGCTTTTGCAACATGCCACTGATGGGTAGGACATCTTCCATAGGGCTGCAAGAATGGTGGAAGAAAAGCACTGAGGAATTACTCTTGGAAAGCCTTTCACCCAAACCATGAGGGGGAAAAAAGGGGGGGAAATGCTTCAACCCCATTTTGTTCTTTTTTCTCTCCTGAAATCCTTCCCTTTTTTTTGCAAACTTAAAACTAGCAGTGTATGCTAGCAGGGGAGAATTGATCAAACTGCCTCTGAACCACCTACAACCGTCTTGTCTGGAAAAATATGAAGTGAGCAAATTGTCACTACTGGACAAAACAGGAAGATTTCAAGACAAATGGTTTTAAGTTACTAATAAAGTGGTTAGAAACGTGCCTCGACAGGCTGGATTTTTATCCCTTACAAGAGTTACAAGGTCTTTTTGCTTATGTTTAGGCACTTTCAAAAATTAAGAAGACAGACCTTCACTTGACCTGACGGGACAGCCTGACTGACCTGAAGTGCAAAGATGTAGATGATTTCCAAAAATGTCACAGCCATCGACTAAAAGCATGCACATGTAGCTAAGGAAACCCTGCTGAGAATGACCACCAGCCCCCTAGAAAATAAACCGTTTCTAAATTTCCCCGTACTAATAGTTTAACATTATCCCCTTTGAGAAGCCTTTTTTTTCCCCTCTTTTTTACCTTAGGAATACAAATACAGACCAGACTTAGAGGGTTGTACTGGGACAAGGTGCAGAGTGAGGAACATGGCCAGCTCTATGGTGTTCCTTGGACTGAGCCACCACACCAAGTATCTTGCACACTTACAGGGTGAGGAGGAGAATGACAATGACCTGTTGGCCTGCTCCTCCAGGGTCCTGGAGCTTCTCAAGAACAATTAATAAGTAAGAAGCAAAGGTGTTCACAGCCTTAACAGGAGCTCTGGTTATCTTGCGCAAGAAACCTCTACAGAAGTAAACTCCAAAAGGCCGCCTTCAAGCTCCTTCTCAACCTGGACTCCTCCAGGAACAGTCTCTTGGTTTCTGCAGAAGCAGCCAGAAGAAGCGCTGACGCTTGTAATACTTGCCAGGCTTCACTGAAGAATTCAAATGAAGGTCTTGTTCTCACAGAAAAATCTGTTCTCTGTTTAGTGAGTCCCACCTTGCGACTGAAACTGCCCAGTGAACCTGACTGACAGGTCAGACAAACTACATTATGCCCAGGACAGTACCCTCCATGCTTCTTTGAATATCTTATCACTGCTGGTTTCCAATTTACTTGCTGATATAGGTGACTGCTCTGACATTTTTCAACCTTCATGTACTGTTTCACCCTTCAAAAGGGAACCGAAACCCAAGGTCTTTCAAGACAGCACTTATTTCTCACTTGTTGATTTGCAACATACCTTGGGCTTTTTCAAGACTCCAGGACCACCCGACATTCTACCCTTGCCTTGAAAACCAGTTTCTGACACACAGATCAAGTCTCCAGGTAGAAAATATTTTGTTTACCAAATCTTGTTTTGCAGTTCACCATAAACACAGTTTTCTGCATATCAGGAGAGAAGAGTTCGTGCTGAAAGGAACTCTTTGCAGGAAGGAAATTGTTATTTTAATTATATAATTGTAATCAAGAAATAAAGACAAGACTACCTCAAGGTTTGTCTGCCTAATCCAATGCGATGAATCAAGGACATTCCCTCCTTCAATTAATATATTTAACAAAAGCCTAAATGAACCAGCATTAAGTGATCGTGGGGATGGTCTATACTAAGCAGATAAAACATCCATTATAATGCACACACCTACTTAATAACCCTCTATCTCATGTCTCTTGTCTCGAAAACGGGTGAGACATTCTCGCCCTGAGAGCAACACTGAAATACACCCACTGCAGTGGCTTTTTCAGGAAATTTAATTTGGTGGGACACCAAATACGCAGCAGAGGCTAATGCTGACCTCAAGGAGGTCATGGTGATGTTTAACCAGAGATGGTCACCACTGTGGCTCACACATTCTTGGGGCAGGCACGTGCCACGCAGATCCAAAGATGACCAGGACTGGAAAAATCACATAATAGTGGCAAGGCAGAGGAAAACACAAGGACTCCATCTGCACCAGCCTTTCTGTTTTCTTTGCACAATATGCAACACTCTCACTCAAGGACCATCCAACTGGTGGCAGTTTTATTCAACTAAAAATGTGAAGGAAAAGGGGCCCCAAGAAAGCAGCACGCCTGCAAAGAGCTCAGGATGGTTTTTGTGCATTTGTGGGGAGGGCTGGGGGGAACATCACTGCCTTTACTGGGATTTATGATAGATTGCTTACAAGGCTGGCTGTGCTGCAGCTGGAAACCTCGCTCTCCTCAGAGAGTGGGACCTACCCTATGGGCTGCAGCCATGAAGGAGGGAGCCCACATCACTTGTGAGCCACCCTCGACTGATCCTGATCCAGCTTCAGCAACTACCTTGCAACAGACTCTCACCTGTGGTGTGGACTCTACTATTCTTGTCTCCACCAAATTTATCAACACTTTATGTATACAGTCATTGCTGCAGTAGAACAACAGCACGATGAAGTTACACTCTGTGCACTACCCAGCGCTTTCTGAAGATCTGTATTAGGGCCACCAACTCGGAGAAAGAATTGCCCAGGTTTCTAAAAATAAAAAGCCATTAAGTACCAAAGGGAAACATAATTGTTGACTTTAAATATTCAGGCAAAATCCACAGTAAATAACAATAATTTGCTTGAAATATTGTTCCATACGGTGCATTCACAGAAATCCAGCATACAATTTTCCAGAAACTGCAGGCAAATTAATTGTATACTTTCACCTTTTAGGCTCTGCTCACACAAGAAAAGAAAAACATTTCACTGCACATTGAGTAACCCATACACGTTTGAAAGGAATCTAATCAATAGTATCCATTTAATTTGAGATTAGATTAAATATGGACAAAGAGATCAGAGAAGCTTGTAACACCTGGGAGTATTTGTTCCAATTTTGAATCCACTTCTGCTAGCTGATCATCAACAAGGCAGAGAAGTGGAAAAAAAAAAAAAAATCAACAGTGGCCACATTCACAGCCATGTCAAGAAAAAGTAAAGATATCTCTACCTGTAAATCACCAATCTAAGCAACATTTAAGAACTTCAGAAACTGGAAAACATTCATCTTTCCCCAACCCATCATTTTGGAGGTTACTACAAGATTCAACACATCTGGGTAAGACCAAGAGAATCTTCCCCCCCCTGCCATTTTACTTCTACAAATGAAATAACAACAGATAATCTTACTTGTTAAGATTTTTTAAAGCACGTACATTCTGCGAATACAGATACAGAGCCAAATTTCACACCATTAACCACACAGCACTTTTATTTGTGTTGCCATATGCAGCATCAGTCCACGACGTTCAGCGTTCGGTATATACAATTTTTTTTTCCTTTCCTGGCCATGACTTTGATACAGTGACTCATTCCTGCTGTCAGATCATAAACACCAGGGAAACAGTTCCAGAAAAAAAAGAAAACAAAACCCAAAACACTAAAGAAAAATCTCCATGCAAGCACTTCCCATTGGCTTTAGCACACCATAGCTCTGGTTAAACCATGAGGAAAAGGATCCATCACCTGAATGCTTCTTCAAGGATTATCTGTCTTGCTGCACCCCCTTTGTTAGATGCTTTCCCCGCTGCCTGTGTACATCCCATCCCTCACACTACCCCATGATTTAAGGGTCTCCTTGGAGAACCTCAGCTCCATCACTGTCCTTTTCTCCCTGCTAGGAAAAGGAGCAGTCGAGCAGAGACTTGATGTCCTGCAAATAGTTCTTCCCACCACTGCATTAAACAAAATTATATCAGTTCCTGCAGCAGGGGCTGACAGTCACCCCTCCATAACACAGGGTTGTACAACCATCCATCAATCCATTGTACTCATGCTCAGGAGAATGAGCTGGGGTTTCAGCTGCTCCAAGAGCATGAATACATATTGTGTTGGGCAGAAGTAAACTTGAAACTGGTTCAACTGTTGCTATTTAGCATAATAATAATTATTAAAAAAGCAACACTGTTGTTGATATTAAAATATTTTACATGCCACCTCTCCAAAAGTGTAAAAAAAAGAAGTTAAGTCTGGTAATGAATAACATAGTTACTTCAAATTATTATTTAAAACACATAACAAGAATAATAAGGCACTTATTGTTTCATTGGGTGAAGAAAATTTGAATGTCGGGCTCAGGCTTGGCCTTGGGTCCCTGGAATGATGAAAGACTCTTTGCTCCACACACAGCCAGTGCTCTGTGAAGTTTGTGGGGCCGTGGAGCTTCTCAGGGCACCTCCTGGGATGGAGAAACCCTGTTTCCCAAGGCTCTGTCTCAGGAAGGAGAGTACAGCTTTATGCCCAAATTCTGTCCTAAGTTTAGTTCACACTCAAGCGCTCGAGAACATTTGTTTTCCGTACTTCTGTTAAGAAGAATGATTTACATGCTCTTTTCCACTTCAGCCTTATCCACATCCTCACTATTCATACCTTCACAGGAGGAGTGAAGTGAGCTCATGTACAAAAGATGCTTTATGACTGTAAAAGGGGTAGGAAAAACAAATACACAAAAACACCCAGGAGGATCTTTTCCCACTTGAATTGACTGGACACCTGTAGCTCACCAGAAGAGAAGATGATGATCTGATGATCTCTTCTCTGGTGGAACAGCAGCAACTAAGAATAATGTTCTGGTCTCCTATTGTCAGGCTCTGCCATGGGTCTTGTGCAGAACCATAAAAACACCCCTTTACTGGTACAGGGGCTTTAGTCTGTCTCGGGAACCATCTAAGAAGTAGAAATCAACTTTTCTTTACTTTTTGGTACGCTTTCTTTATGCATGTTTGATTACATGTGCCCAGCAAGCTGCCATGGTGGAGAACCAGCAGCATGAACCCTCTCAGGACCAGTAAGCTTTCCCACCCATCGCTGCCAGGCACGGGGTGAGGAACACTGCCCACCCTGGGACAGCAACTGTGAACATGGCACAGTAGCACTGACATCACCACAGGATAGCAACCAAACTCCAGGAATGCTGGAAATGTGGATTTGATGGCCAAACCAAAGCCCTCACTTTTGCCAGGTCTGAAAGAAAGACCATGCCTGCCTGCCTACCTGAGTTACTCTCACCTTCATTTCTCTACAGAAACAACTTAGCAAACCTATCTGTTCTGCAGCTCTTCTGAAGAATGCCTTCTAGATGACTGTCTCTTCTTCAGCTTCTCATGTTGAGCAACCAAAGGAGATACTGTGATTCTTATCGCTTTTCACATATGATTTCACATAGTCTTAGAGAAGATAAACAGACAAGCTGCATGTTCTGTAACATTTGCTTTAGAGGTTTCAGTGGTAAAATGTTTGAAGCTGTTTCAAAACTAGACTGATGTATTGTCTGAACATTTTCCCAAAATAACCAAGATGCTTGAAGATGGTTGCATTTACTGTACCTACCTGGCTACATACCTCTGCCGAGAGGCACTGCCCCGGCCACAGAACTTGGAATTTTGTGACCATGAACATTCTCTTTGAGAAGGCTCTTTAAATGTTAGAGCATACTTATCCCTTCTCGGGAGGTGCATTATTCAGAAAGCAGTCTCTCAGCTTTCTAACGTACAAAATCCACAGTCAACTGCAAAGCTCCAAAAGGCATTTCCAGTCCAGCTGCATAGCTGGCTTATGTGTAATACTTAGGAAACTGCTAGAGAAAATAAGCATATTTGAAAAATACAGTGAGCTCATGTTACCAGCCCCATTTACGCTACTAAACCACCTAAAGCCATGTCATACCAATATTGCAATGTGCCCCTGTTGGTGATTACACAGACCAGGAGGTCAAATGATTTCCCAACTTCACTACAATCCAGCCTGTGCATAGGAACAAGCTGGGCTTGAAATGGCACTCCAAACACACACAGTGGAGCAAAACGTTTACAGGAGAAAAATAACACGAGTAAAGTTGTTCATCGTTGATCTGTGCCTAAAGTAGTTGTTTTGCTGCAGGGTTATTTTCAGACATATGACAAATAAAAATCAAGACTATTTTTCCTCTTCCAAAAAACTCAATTGACCGTTCTTCATCCAGAAATACTTTATGCTCTTACATCATCCCCAATGAGAGGTTCTTAAAAACCTTCAATAAACTTTTAAACTCAGCTTTGTGAGGAATCCAGAGCACCTGGTTCTCAGTACACTGCATTTTTAAGACCATCCTTCTCCCAGTACAGTACTCTCCTTAAAAGCCCATCACCACAAGCCCAGTAGTTCCCTGCTGCTCCCAGCACCCCGGAGTGGTTCACTGTAAAGTTTTTGTGAGTGATTTTTCCATTTGCAAATGGTATTAGCAATGCAGAAGGACACAGACTTGACAGTCCTGGACTGGATCTCCAAGTGTCCTGATGCACATGGCACCTTCTGGGTATTCATCTCTCATTCAGCTGCTGCCTTTTTGCTACAATTAAGGATTTCCCATAACTATCAAGTCCTTTATTGACGCCACTGACAAGAGCATCATCTGATGCTCCCGGCGCTGCACCGGTTCATGCAGAACAGGACTGGGACTGAGGTGAAGGTACCAATATGGTCAGCAGTGGCAATGGCTTAAGGAGGTCGGGCTGAGCTGCTGCCCTAGAAAGGGACAACTCTGTCCCACACCGCTCCCCAGAGCCAGCTACTTCCCTGTATTGCTCTCTTCAGATTTGAAGCATCAGTAAATACCAGGTTTCATTTTTTCACATCTGAAACTTCTTTCTATTCTTGTTTAGGCTTTTGGAGAGGTTGGGGGAAAATTAGGGACTGTCCACAAGTGAAAGTCATGCTTTGTAGTTTCATTATTTACACATCTGACAACCGCGTGGAGTCAGCCAGGCTTCTCCTTCTAACACAAACCCCGAAAACACGCACTTCACAGGCATGTTTTATTTTGTTGGCTTGTTTTTTCGTTTTCTTCTTTTGTTTTGGTTTGGGTTTTTTGTTTGCTTTTTTGTCTTTTAAAATGGAGCTCACATTTAGTTAAACCTCTCTAAATCTAAACAGTTATGAACTATTCCCATTTAATTTTCATTTTTCTTCTCAGCTCTACAAACGCTCATCTCAGCACCATTCCCTGAGCATTATAAAAGTATACTCCAGGGTTTCCAAGTCCCTTCTTTCTCCCTCTTTTTTTTTTCTTTTTTTTTTTTTTTTAACCAAAATAAAAAGTTTCTGGCCTGGAGGAGCATGTGGTTTGATCAACCCTCTCACTCCATATTAGGGATAAAATACACCAGCCGAACTGTTTGCAAAAACTCTTCCAAGAGCACACACAGGCTGTGGAAGAGAAACGCAAACCAGTACATTGTTCTCACTCCCTGCTTCTAGGTGGTTTAAAGTATTATTTTTATTTATTCAAAATACACTTACAAAAACAAAACAAAACAAAACAAAAACAAGCCAGTTCTCATGGTCTTTCCTCTATTTTTATTCATTTTCTACTCAGGCAAACACTTGCAGGTTCACAGTCACAAACACCAGCAAGAATTCTGCCTTATGAACAAGCAAAAAAGGAATTAAAAAACAGACACAGGACTTTACTCCATATACATGAATCGTTATGATTAATACTAAGTTTGTTTAAAGCAAAAACTTCCTTCACAAGCTCTTATTTTGCCACACTGACCATATGTAATAAATTTCTTAGATTTGTTAAATTTCTTAGTTTCTTAGATTTCTTAGGTATGTTTCAACCTATTAAGTGTGAAATTTAATAATATTTCTACAGGGTATCAAACATATCTAATTTAATATATCAGATATCCAGTGCAGCCAACTTAAGCATTACAAACCACACCAACTTGTGCATTTCCCTTCCCTGCTGCTGTTCCGACCATGTAATGTTAGAGAGAATTTAATTTCCCTAACAACAGCAACAAAAAAAGCATGTGCTAAAAATATTATTTTTAAATAAACATTATTTTGCAAGAACCCTTGAATTAACAGAATGCAAATATTGTACAGACCTTGAAATCTGCTATTTTGAAAAAGAATTTCTCATTTCCCCAATTTTCTTCTTTCACTGGTGGGTTGTTGTGGGTTTTTTCAAATGAAAATGTTCACTGGGAAAACATCTCGAATTTCTTTTCTGCTTTTTATTTATGAAAAACTTGCTCTTCTGAAAGTAGAAGAGTGAAGTGTCTCAAATAGTGCCAAGGTACATTTTCCAGACTCTCATTAATATCATTTAGTAAATGATGGAGAGTGCAGTCTTAGGCACAAGCTTCATTGAGAGGCATAAACCTGATCCAAACACATAAAGTCAAAAGAAAACTTTTTCTAGGAAATGTAGTGAGTTCCAGGTCAGGTATTTTGCATGTCAAGCATCAAAGCTGACAAATTTCCGATTCTTTTACTAGGAAATTATCACGGAGAGAAGTTGTTTTCTATATTAACACAAATAGCTGAATATTTTTTCTTGAAACAACTACTGAAAAAAGCCTAAAACATATTTTGCAGGAGATCAACTTTGGAAAATACCAGTCTACAACATGAGTATGCAGCACAAATATAACCATGAAAATAAAAGTTATAACGGAAACCATGGTATTAACTTATCCACCATGTACCATCAACAGCAGCAATTGTGGCGGCTGTGCTGAACGAAAAATAACCTCTTCCAGCCCCTCACCCTTGAAGGGATAAACAAAATTTCTGAAACCACTTCAGCCATAAGATCTCTAAGACAACAGCAATTTTGCTCACCTTAAATCCGAATTGAAAGACGTTTTTGTGCTGTTACAAGAACCCTAAGGATGATCTCGCATGGTAGCGAGATGAAAGTGTGCACAAATATTCTCTTAAGCACAAATGGAACACGAAACATGGCAGAGTAAAGGTTAAGTAGCATTTGACTGATTTTTTACCTCATGGGAACTATAATTTACACGCTGCATTCATCCAAGGTAAGAGGGTTCAAATGGCACAAATTAAAAGCCTGCAGTTACCTACTTCTGTTTTTAACATATCGTATTGACACACAGCCAGTTTTTAAAGTGATAAAAGGTTTCTATCAAAATATCAAACAGCAAGAAGATGCACTATTTCTACACTGTCAGCATCACTGTATTTTACTGCATCCTTCCTCGCTCCTTAGAACCACTGTCGAGGACTATAAAACAGTAACGGTCCATCTGCGGTCCAAAAGGACAAATTAATCTTCCAGACACCCAGGTCTTACAATCAAATCCTGCGCAGAAATTTCCAGGAACAGAAATAATTAAATTAATGTGGGTTTAAAAAAAAGCAGCAAAACAGAAAGGCAGCAAGCTCCAACAGCTATCTGTGTGAGCACTGAGATGCCAACATTTGGGGCTGTCCCATGGGCTGGGTCCAGCACCATGCTTGGTGCCCAGCCCAGAACCAACTCTTTTCTGCTGCTTTTGGTGATGCTGCCCATGAAGGCAGGTGGCACCTTTCCAGCTGCCTGGCAATCAACCAATCACCAGTGCAATGAGAGGTATGCTCATGCCTTGCGATGAGGATGCTACATGGGAATTTGCTCTACAGTCACCTTTGGTTTCAGGGGTGAGCAAGGATGGCTTGGAGCACCCAAACTCCCCTTGCTCCAAGGGACATGCAGCCAGCTGCCTGGCAGCACTGGAACTGAGGGAGAAGGGAATAAAAAAGGGAAAACAGATCTGGAAATTGGGGAACTGCATAGGGGCTCCTTTTCACTGGACTCTCCCAGCACAAGAAGGGCATGGACCTGTTGGAGAGGGTCCAGAGGAGGGCTATAAGGATGATTAGAGAGCTAGAACACCTCTCCTACAAAGACAGGCTGCAAGAGTTGGGGTTGTTCAGCCTGGAGAAGAGAAGGCTCCGGGGAGACCTTATTGTGGCTTTCCAGTATCTGAAGGGGGCCTACAAGAAAGCTGCGGAGGGACTTTTTTACAGGGGCCTGTAGTGATAGGACAAGGGGTAATGGGTTCAAATGGGAAGAGGGCAGATTTACATTGGAAATTAGAAGGAAATTCTTTACCCTGAGGGTGGTGAGACACAGGCACACGTTCCTCAAGGAAGTTTTGGATGCTCCATCCCTGGATGTGTTCAAGGCCAGATTGGACGGGGCCTTGAGAAACTGGGTCTAGTGGGAGATATTCCAGCCATGGCAAGGGGGTTGGAACTAGATGATCGTTCAGGTCCTTTCCAACTCAAACCATTCTATGATTCTGTGACTCCTGCACACTTTAGCTCACCCAAGCTTGCAATATTCTTACTGCATGCCATGCAGCCTTTACTGGCTCACTCCCTTAGGCCAGCTCCTGCCCTAGCAGCTCTCCTGACATCACAGGCTGCTCTCAGCCACAACCCTCCTGGGCATCCAAGCAGTTTTCAAAAGTGTCACAGGCTACTGGGAGCCCACAGTTAATCAAAACAACTCCAGAGAACCATGTCTGCATCAAAGATCTTTCTGTAGGCAGGACTAGGATGTTCTTGAAAGAGATACCAAGCAGCTGTTAACTCCCAGCAAGCAATTACTTGGTAAGCTCCACAAGTTTTTTATATTTGTTTTGTTTTTCCCAAGCAGTCATCAATGGACTCAGGGCATCACAAAACCAGATACAGATAGTACTGCAACAGTCACTGCCAAAAAGCATCAATGATTTCGATCAGCAAGGCAGAGATATTCAGCAGAGATCTGGCAAATTGCCTGCTTCCCATGGCTGCTACCCTTAGGACTCTTGCACTGGTTCTCCTAACACACTCATCAATGTGCCTGGAGCACCTTCAGGACTTCCAAGTACCGTCCTACCATGGATCCTGACTCCAGTCACCTTTCCTTGCCAAACAGAGTGAAGACACTGCAAAAATTGGGAAATACAGCTTTTTCTGGGTCAGTAAGTCAGTGTTTTCCCATGTCTGATTGGCTGGGACAATTCCACTTCAGCATTAGTGTTGACAGAAAATATATGCTGAGAATTTTAGCTTTCAGGATGTTCTTTAGTCATTTTGGTGATCTGATGTGGCACAGGAAATATTAGTGCACATTCTGTGTTTTCAGTCACACTCACCTCACCATTCTTATTAAAAAAAAAAAAAAAAGACAACAGAGTCAGATCACTGAGACTGAAATTATGAGCAATCTGACAAAAGTCAGAGTTGGGGGAGGAAGGTGATAAAGACTCAGCCAAATGTTAAACTAATAGTTCATAGTCTGATATTTTAATTTCCATTCAGCTCTTATTAAACCTACCTCCAAATTAGGAGGTTGATGTAGAGGCAAGCGATGCTACCTGCACCCACTGGTCCTTCACCTTACATCACAGCAAGGCCAGGCTCATCTCAGCATTACTCATTTTACAGACTTTCAATACTTTGGCTGTGAATTTAATACAAAATTAAAGACAAGCTATCACTCACCTACCTATTATTTTTACCGCCAAACATAACAGATCAAGATCTTGCTGTTCCTTTCACAGGACTTGGTTTTAGACTTGACCAAAGTGCACTGGAGATAAATTTTGTATTGAGATCACTGTATCAGCTGCGCTGGGCAGTGTTCCCCTCCCCTACTAATCAACAAATCTCTGACATTCTCTTCCCAATGCAGAATAAAGCTGTTCTTCCTCTGGCAAAAGTCCCAAAGTGCAGCTGTTGCTGCTAGTTTACAATTTACACTCCTCTGGATCACCAGAAGGGAGCTGAACAGATACCCAATGCAGGATCTTCCCCAGTTGATTTCTGCAATGCATGTTACTGAAGATGGGCTTCACTTTTCATTCTGTGGAACTGGCAAAGTGCTCCACATCCTTAACATTAATAAAATGCCTATTTTTATTTGAGAATGGTAATACAACATGCAAGGCTCCAGATAAAGAAGTTCAGCAGCATCACACACACAAAAAAAAAAAATCATGAAGTTAAGTGCACATCTTTCACTTAAGACAGGACTTTTATTGTAAAATCTACTGAAATCCAGCACAGGACAGAACTGTGCTCCAGGTTTGTCCTAGCAAGTTGCTCTGAAAGAGCACTGCATTTAAATTAATTGCAATTAAATTAATTGAAATCTAGACTTCAAAACAATGCATTAATGGTTTGCACAACTTCCAAAAATAAACAGCACCTCACCTTCTAAACTCAGCCCCCTCTGCCTATGCAATTTCAGGAAGACAATGACCTAATCATGGCCATAATTAAAAGAGCAAACTCCAAGATCAGGGTTTGATTCATAAACCGCTCGATCTGCTGGAAGCCTGCAAAGCATCAGCTCCAGCTGGGTGCTCCTGGGTGTGCTACCACCATTGCATTCCCAGTACATCCCCATCCCAGTACATCCCTGTCCCAAGCTCTGCATTGCTCCAGCTCTTTCTTCCTTTAATTCTGAAACTGTGAAACCCAGAAGTCAAACTTACAGTCCTTCCAATGGAGGGAGGCTGGACAGGGTTTCCTCTCGTGCTGCCTTTCTACCCCTTGTTTCTGTGAGCTCTGCCCTGGGGACGAAGCACTGCTATTTGCAGGACACCCAGCTCTAGCTGGCTAAAAGAAACAAGAGAGAATAATTGGGACTGAAACCCTGGGCACCCACATACCAAGACAAGACGGTGTACTTTATTCTTCTACCCCCAGTTTTTGAATCGCTGTAGGTTAGCCTAATTGATTTGTGTTCCCACCAAATTAAAGACACAGCACACAGACAGCGTGCCAGTGAAAAAATATGGCAACAGCAAAAGTTTACAAATTTAATTTGCAATTGTTTTAGCAAAACAGCTCAGTCCACTCCTTCAGTTTTGGAAAGTAATCAGCTCGTGCTAGAGGAAGTTACCAGCTCCCAGGCATGAGCATTATAACGCAGGCTTATTTCATCAGAGATTAAGACCAGTTTTTCAGTTAAGAAGTGGATTTGCAAGTGAGGCAATGCTGCAAGTTATGATACTGCAGGGCTCAGGATCCCAGAAGAGAGGAATACTTGGAGGGATAACACCAGGGAAAAGATCACGGGACAAATTTCCCTTTAAAAGCAATGGTGATATACATCATAGCAAAGCCCCAAAGAGTTGCTTCAGCACTAGGAGGGACCCCCAAAACAGATCTTTCTCACAGGCTGCATTCAGAAGGCAAAATTAGTTTCCATCACCTACACTGAAAGGGTTAAGCTTGGATTTCAGTCCCCTGGTTCAAACCGCCCAGCGAGCACTCCCTGCCCAAATTACAGCAGCGCATACATCCAACAGATGCCGTTCAGACAGGGGCTTTCCTTGCCCTGAGGTACAGTTCAGTTTGTCCATTCTACTGTGCAATTACAGAATCAATAAAACATCCCTTTGAAACTCCCTGGACTAGTGCCGACACGCAGACAGTAGTCAAGCTGACATTTTTTGCCGTTTCCGTTATTACTACCGTCAAGCCTTCTGAGAAGCAAGACATCAAAAACCCGGGTGCCGCAAAGCACAAGGAGGAAAAGCAAACGTAGAGCTGAGGTTTTGTTCACCGTATCGCATTGCTCCCCGGGCGATCACACGGTACCAGGCATACCTGCAAACAAAATCTGCTCAAAGTCATCAAAATAGGCATTGGGAAACGGCGTGTTTCCGAAAAGCACGTGTGCCCCACCCTCCTTCAAACACATTAATATCCTTTTTTTTTTCTGCTTTTTTTTTTTTTTCTTTTTGGAGGAGAGAGGATATTACTTCTGGTAGAGCACTTGACCTAAATGGGGAAGCTCTGATTTGGGGATGAGCTTATGAAAAAGCAAACACCAAGCGCCCTGTTGCTCGTCCATGCTCATGAATGCAGTGTGAGATGTGGACTGGGTGTAAGTTGGGAGGTGGGGTTGAAATCTAGCCATCCATCTGCTTCTGAGCAGTGCCTCAAACACTGAAATAGAAATGGGAAGCTGCAGATTGCCAGGAGAGGAACCTGGGGAGAAAGAGAAAATACAGGAGCAGGACGACAAAGAGAGGGATATCGAATCAACGTGTCCAGTCACTATTCCCTCATCAAGATTCAAAGGAGACTTGGATAACCAAGGACACGTCCAGCATTTGTCGCCTACAAAAATTCTACCCTTTTTTTCTCCTATAACAATCAGACAAAACTTCCCAAATAAAAGGAAAATATAGAACTGATAGTCCTAAAAGCAATTCCTGAAAATTATTTCATGTTTATTTTTATGTTCACTGTATTAATTACAAATTATATAATCACACATTTTGAGCTCTAAACCCTGGCATATAGCGTCAGTACCCCACATGCCTACATTTCTAGGAAAAAAAACCAAAACAAATCATCCAAACTGCTAGTTCTATAGTTGAGAAGCTATAAAACTTTTAACAGCCAGGCCACTCCCTCCACGCCAGGCAGGGCATGGGAAGTGGCACAGCAAGATCCCCAAAACGGACCTGCCACAATGACCACAGAAGAGGAAAGCCCACCCTGGGGATGAGGAGTCTTTGCAACTTCTCAGCTACTTCTGAATCTCCCTTAAACAGGCATTATGAGCTATACAAACTTCATGGGGGAACTACAACAGTTATCCAGTAATAACCTACTCAGAAGGCTTTGCTAGCTGGAAAAAGATGGCACGGGTGAGTTGCAAGGACGCTCAACATCATACAACTCACAAAACACTGAAGCTTTTTAAGAAGATTGTAGGTTCAAATATTTACAAATAATAATAAGATCACCAGTAACAAAGAGTTTTACTCTGATGGATCTTTACACACTGATGTCCCAGCCTCCAGACAGAAGACAACAGTGAGGTGAGGAAAGGAGCACTGTCCTCATTTCCTAGACCTGGAAAAGACAGGTTAAAAAACCTACTCATTGCCCTACAAAGCAGACCAATAAAAAACACAATTCAGCTCTCCCAAGTTCAAAGGTTAATGTATAAAACTGTATTTCCTCCCAGAGGATGCTCACGTGTCTTCTATACTGACCATAGGCCAAATAATAACTCATTTGGAGAGCAACTTATTTCAAAGAGGTTTCACATTCAGCAATGAGAGCAAGGAGGAGAGAGGGAGGATGTCTCACATTCAGACTCCGTCTCAGGATATATTGTATCTTTTCTCCAAACCCAGTTCTCTTTGTGGTCTACGATCATGGGTGTGTTAACTGTAAAAACTCATTTTAAAGCAACCAAAGCTGAAGATAATAAGGTTGTGTCATCTGTGCAAATATTCTGTACTGGAATGAGAGTGTTGGTGTACCAGAGGTAGATACGGCTGAACACAAAACAGTCAGAGCAACAGAAACTGAGAAGATCCTCAAGCCTGGTTTGTTAGGAGTGACCTAAAATGGCCCCATTTTGACTCACTCTTCTCTACCTCCTCCATCAGAGGATTCAAAGGGAAACTGCAATTCAACCTTCATCGCTGTAGCACAACTGCAACATAACTATTCTCTGTCACGAAAGAAAAAAGTTGTGGGTGCCTGAATGCTGATAGATCACTTTTGCTTTAAGAGTACATCATGTCAATCAAAGCTACATTCCTTATGCTCATCACAGGAGCTTGCAACCAAGCAATACAAAAAAAAAAAAAATCTCATTCGAGTTCAACCAGTAACGTGTTCAAAGGCTTCCCAATCTGCTCTGTCTCTGGCATCAGCAGCAGACAGAGAAGAGGCAGAAGAGATCACAAAAAAAAAAAAAAAATTAAAAAATAAAAAAGAAGTAGAAAGGCCTCTAAACCAAAATAAAAATAAGCATTAAAATGTGTGTGTGTTGGACTAAAAGGATATACAGCAGGTTGAAATGTGCTCTGTCTTCCTCACTGGTGAGGAAAGACCTCTATAACTCACCACGAGCTTTGATCACTCGTGAGCTATCAGCTATTTCTTTGCTGCTTGAGTAAATATAAGTCATTCACAGCTGAAACATAATTTCTCTCTCTTTCCCCTGCCACTATATGTTGTGTGCGAATATGTCTTGTATATAGGCACACTAACACGCTGTGCTGTTCAAATACACATCAGAGTTCACCAGATGGTGGGGATTGCCAGACACTCGTCGTTGCCATGAGTTAGGAGCCATGGTGTAAGTCATGAATGATGTGTCTAAGCTGTAAGTGGGTTTTGCATAGTTACACTACCCTTGCTGACATAAAACCCTTGTTTTCTTATAACGCTCAACCTGCAACAGTTTATAATGGTGAGACTTAAAGGACTGTTGGGTATCATGGGTTTTGTTTTTTCTCCTCCCAGAGACAGGGCTCTGAAGGAGCTATTTTCATCCGGGGTTTATGATTCACACCCGCACACATGGGATTATACATAGTTTCATAAAGCTGTGGCCACAGCCAGTGCCCATGTTTGGGCACAATCTAAAAACTCAGCCTCAGAAAAACAAAGGTGTTTTACCAAAAATACTCAAGGTTTTAAGAGGCAATCATCTTAATTATGCATAGGAAAAATATACGAGATTGGAGTTCAGGTTTTGTGCACGGGCCTCAGCACGTACTTGGGCACTAAGATATTTGGGCAATAAATTATGTGAGCATAGGCTGGTAAGGATGTGAATGTTGGGTGAATTGGCAATTTCCTAGTTTTTAATTAATGATGGTGTTAAGAAAGAATGTGGCCTTCCTTCTAAATTAACAATGCTTTTTAATCAGTGAGTGAATCTGCCCTGTTTGAAGTGAAAGGTAGCTCTAGGCTTGCTAAGAAAGGAGCAGAGTCTTCAGAGAAAAAGCTGGAAAGCTGGCAATGCACTCATGGTCCTACCAGGCCTTCTTCACTGCACCCAACAGATCCTGTATCTTGCCCAAGGTCTCTAACAGTCGGTGGTGATGAAATAAAGGGAAAAGGAGAAAGTTAAGAGCTAGGAGGATGCAGAAAGGAGCAGGGCATTGGGGAGTTTCCATCTCATCCGAAAGGGTGGGAGATGGTTCTGCTCAGCAGACACAAGTTGTCCATGGAGCAGCTCCAACCTGGCACCAGGAGAGCTGTCAGGGTGTACCTAACCCAGGGTGGAAGAACTACATGGGGTCTCCTTTTCTTGCATGCTTTAGATGTTCCCATCTACAACTCAACCATCACTTGCAGAGAGGTCTTGGTGACCTTCAGCCAACAAGAGAGCAGAGCATTAAGCTGACAACCCAGTCAAGTATCTTAGAAAACAGTCATTTTACTGTTGCTTTCCTAATCTATAAAATCCTAATCCTATAAAACACATTCTGCCCATCTAGTTACTCAATAGAATTCACCTTTCTTATTTTTAGCCCCTCACATACTGAAGTCCATTGAACAAAATCGGTTTCTGTGCCACCAATGCTCAGGAGAGACTTAATTTTAAAGATCACAGACATATTCTTACCTGAGTATTAACTTTTAGAATGGCCTAGTGGTTTAAAACATTAAAAAAAAAAAAAGTTACAAGCAGCATTTGTTATTTTAAGGTTTCACTAAGGATCGGATGCCTCCAAGGGTTAGGCCTTCAGCTCCAGTTAGGCACACAAGTTTGCTATCCAAAATTTCTTTGAACTAATAAAATCCCTGGAGGTTATCAGATTGGGCTGAACATGGACTAAGGTTTTCAACTCCTCCCCTTTTATCTGTAAATACCAGGAGAGGAGCTCTCTAGCACCCTAAGTCAAATAGTTTCCTGTCTTGGCTGGAAACCACTTCAGCAAACACTGGAGGCCATGTAGAGCAGCTTGATTGAGGCTCTGGGCAGGAGAAGGCACCGTCAGTCACTGCCGCCTCACCCCGGCCCCGTTTCAGGGAGCGTGTTTCAGCACGACGTGGCTGGGTTACATACAAGCCCTGTACATTTCTGACTCTCAAACAACTTTCTGAGGCCAGAGGGAACACTGTTTCCCCCACCTCCCTTCCTCCCAAGGAAGCATCTTCCCTCTGTGGGATGGACAATGCCCATGGCATTGATCCCTCTAAATTTTGAGTTCCCATTGGAGGGATGAGTCAGCCTTCCCTGAGACAAACATTCCCCCTCATCCTCACCAAATCATCTTCTCATCCTCAGCTCACATGAGTATCAGTGAGTGCTGAAGAGCCCAAGCTCACAGGGTATTGAGTCCCTCATCTGACAACAGACATCTCACCCCCAGCCAGAGCCTATTCAGATGGAGGAAGAAAATAGGAAATCAAAAAGTCCTCTGTCTGGTAGAAAATGTGCCTGCTGGGACCCCAGCACACACTGAATAGCTTGTTCATAGTGTCTGTACTAAAAGTAAGGACCTGGCTTTATTTCTTTGTTGATGTTGATATAACTTAAGGAGCAGAAATTGTTGAATCTGGGAAATCTTGGGAATAGAAGACCTGCACATGGGGCAGAGGCATCCTCCTGCCCACCCTGCACCATCCTTGCTATTATGTCCCACTCAAGGATTAGAGAGATGCTTTATGCCTTCAAATGGGCAGAATATATGGTGATTGGGAAGCACAAGTGTATAAAGCAGTAACAAAAAAAAAAAAAAATCAATGTTGTGCTCCTGACTGAAAAGACTGTCAGTTTGAAAGGTACATACATAAATAAAAATAAATTAACACAAAAATGCATGGACTTCCTATCCATACAGGACTTGTAAAGTTTAATTCAGCCTAGTGAGAGCTAGCAGCTTCCTCCCCTTTCCAAAAATCAGATCCAATCTAATCCAAATGTCTTTCTTTTTTTGGAGTGAATATTACTGTTTTTTTAGCTACTTTTTAAAGAACTTTCCCCCTGGCTCCTGAATGCTCTCAGGTCCTCTATCTCACAGCTTCACAGCTTGCTGACAACAGGCAGCTCTTTCTTACTAAGAAATTACTTACAATTTTTACACAACAAATACCAAACCACAGCCATTCTATCACCTTTAGAAAGAATGTTTTCTCCTTTCCAGAGCATCTTAGCCTGGTTTTTATTTAACTAGACCAGCCATGAGCAGGATCTTCCACAGTGACATTTTCAGAGCTACTTAGGATGTTTTGACTGCCTGAATTTAAACAGATATGAAAAAAGTCTCCTTGGCAATTCTGCAAATCTCACCCTAAACCTTAAAATATTTCTGCAACACAAGGCCCTCGTTAGCCTCAGAAACTGATGGCTTCCAGAAGCTGTGGACGCACGAGAACCCTCAATGCCCCATGCCAAGCCAGTCATCACCCCCAGCAAGAACCACTCCACACGATTCACACAACTGTGTGCAACCTGATCGAGTTGAAGACATCCCTGCTCACTGCAGGGGAACTGGAACTAGATGACCTTTAAAGGTCCCTTCCAACCCAAACCAGTCTACGATTCTATGACTCCGCAAGGCTGCATCCTGCACGAAGAACCACAAGACTTATCTTGAGGTTCAGCTCCAAACACCACATGGTAACTATGGGGAGGCCAACACCGAAAGGAGGCACAAACCATGTCCGCAGAAAACACCACACGATAACTAAGGGGAGGCCAACACCAAAAGGAGGCACAAACCATGTCCGCAGAAAACACCACACGATAACTAAGGGGAGGCCAACACCAAAAGGAGGCACAAATCATGTCCCCGGGGTGCAAAAGACAGGGAGAGGGCTGAGGAAAGCCAGCGCAGAGCCAGGGAAGGAGGCAGGCTCAGTGGCATGCAGCGGGTGGCTGGCTCCGGCTCAGCTCCCTGGCACAACGGACCTTTGGGGAGCTTGATTCCCAGCTACGAGCCCTAACAACTTCATTAGTTAATTAAAGGGTACAGGCGATGCGATGGGTGCGGGAGGCAGGGGCACTGCAGCAGCCACGCTCTCGCTGCTCGCCGGCTGCAGAGCTCCACACAATGCAGCACATGTACCGGCCATAAAGTTATCCAGGCAGTTGCTTCGCTTGCCTGAATGCCGACTACAACCATGGCCTCTGGATGCAAATTACTGGCTTTTATAGGTTCCTAAAAACATTTCACTGTGTCTGCTGAACAATGTGGGAGTTGTAGGAAGGGCCCGATGATGGCAATGATGTAATTAAAAGCTGTGAGTGGAAAAAAAAAACCCATTAGATTCCTTCTTCCAGACAGAAAAACTGGTAAAAATGTACTTCTTAAAAAGTAGTTTAAAAGAAAATGTCAAAGTAAATAAATAAAAAACCCATATTCACAGCTCCCCCCAATCCCTCAAGTTTCCAATAGCTTCCCCGCTCAGTCCCCGTGAAGGAAAACGTACACGCTACAGCACATCCCTAAGCCCTGTGCTCTATCTGGAAAAAAAAAAGAGATAGAGGAACTCTCCCTATCTAATCACCAGCCCCGTCTGGTAGTAACAGAAGTTACTATCTCTGCCTGCCTGTCAGGAGCTGTACGAAACCAATTGGTGGCTGGGGCTGATATGGGAGCGAGGTATGAGGGTTGTAAAGCGGGCTGGCAGCTCCATTAGCTGGTCCTGCACAGCCTGGGACGAGACATGGGGAACACCCAACCCAAACTGATGTCCCTGGGGAGCTGGGCATCACAGGCCTCTTCTCCTGTGCTGGGCTGACAAGAGGACTTCAGATAAACCCTGCCCTTGGTACCCTTGGGCCAGTACAGTGTTTGTTATTCACCCATGAGGAACTCACCCACCCAAAACAGCGACCTTCTGAAGTGTTACTTCCACTGTGGGGTAAAGTCTTGATTATAGCAGATGAGAGGGGGAACCCCTCCTGCAAATGCTAAACATATCCCAAACCCTAGCAATCTTTTGCAAAGTGAATTCTACGTTAACAAGTATTGGCTGTATTAAAACTTACAGAGTGGTATGACTTCTGCTCTCTCCCCCCTCCTAAAAAATAGTCGATTTACAGCAGCGCTGCTGGCAATGAGGGGGGTGACCTTCATTAGCCATCCCTTGCAGCCCTGGGACCAAACCCACCTCCTTGTCCAAATGCATGGGGTTGACACTGGGATTGAGCACATCTGGGCAGGAGTTAGTACCGAGCTGCCTGTGCCCAATACAGGAACTTCCTCCACCGGCACGTTACCGCCTGCTCCAAGTACAGGCATGCTGCACAACCCTTCTCCAAGCATTAGCTGCAGCCTCAAACAATCAAGGAGCTTTTTTTTTTTGCTTGCCCTTTTTTTTTTTTTTGGAGAAATGATCAAACCGGGGGTGGGGACAGAACATCCTGCGTGAAACCGCATCCTGAACAAGCATCACCACGATTCACTGTAAATAAATACTCTCTCCTTGCAGCACTTCCGTCAACTGTCACTGCCTTGGCTCCAATCACCTTTCAAGTCCAAACAGGAAAGCAGAGAAAAGCGAGTGAGATGGCAGATATGAGGTTTAATTTGCTTTTCACTGCAGTTTTCATTGGTGGTGCGCTTCCAATTCGTCGGCATTGCCAGCTGCCTGGAATCACTCCTGGACCCAGTTTTTTCCTGTTAACCTTCATAATTGTATTATTATGGGCAAGCCCACAAACTGCGCTACAAAAAGCTGTAAAAAGTGCAGCTTCCACCCTTTATTAGATAAGCAGCCAGATCCAAAGCCTGCTGCTGCAGACAGAAAGGCAACTCAGATTCACCAAAGATGTTTCTTCACCTATGTTTTACATAATGCAAGATGTGAACGCTAAAAAAAATAAAATAAAATAAAGCGTATGTGGTGGGGAAGCGGCAAAGGGATTACAGGATGAAATAAGTTTGACCTCAATTTTCCTGAAAACTTACAAAAACATATATATAAATTTGGAAAGATCAAAGATGCAAGAGGATAGCAGGAGAGCAGAAGTGGGAGCTAACTCTGTGCACATGAGCTCTGTGAGGGGTGGGAACATTGCACACCCCAAAGTATTTCAAATGAGTTGATGATGGAGAAGAAGAAGAGGAGGAGGAGGAGCTGCCTCTCGTGCGCACCCCCTCGTGGGCATGCCAGCTGGCACCTGCAGGCACCAAGGCTGGAGGGACAAGGCAGTTTGTAGGGGTGTGTTCATCAAGGAGATGAAAAAAATGGGGGAAAACCCCTCATGAACCTCCGTTAGACCCTTCAGGAGGGGAGAAGGGACCTCGGCAGGCACATCTCCTGGGTGTGCCGGGATGCATGGGATCCCCTCCCCGCTGCACACGCACACAAGGAGCAATTTAATTAATAAAAGTAAAAAATGAAGTGTTACATGTAGCAGCAAAGCATTATTAAAAGCCGTAACGTCTCAAAGGTTCCTATGAAGTCATGTTCTTACAATTCACTCCGAAGAATTTAAAGACAAAATTACATGCTTGGTAATACTCCGGGGAGCACGCTTTTCTATGTGGCCCATTGTTTGTGTATGATGCATGGCTTTGAGAAAGTGGCATTGTTAGAGAGATCATAAATCACAAAGGGGAAGTTTGATTTTTATTATTAAAAAAAAAAAAAAGAAGAAATCTTACTCCAGACAGGGCTTTCCTCTGCTGCATATTTCAGCTTGTTCCAGCAAATGAACCATCATCAGACCTACATACACTGTGGGGGTCTCAAGCTACTCAGATGATCATCACCCGCTTCACAGCTTCTCCAGAGACATAAGCATTCTGAAGTCTGTACCACAGGTTTTGTACTGCTGATTCCAAGAGAACATTTATTTTTCTAAAGATAACTCTTCCAAGATAAAATCTTGAATATTAAAGAGCAGCACTAGAACTTCTGCCTTGCTTTTTGCAAAGTTTACCTGGTGTGGTTTGCCACCTTAGATTTCTTCAAATGATCTCTGGTTTTAGTGTGGTTATTTATTCTTAGGTGTATTATTTCTGAACTTGGAACTGAAGTGGGCTCTGTGCACTTCAAAAGCAAAGACTGAATGCCAAAAATCACTAACTACCCACATGCACCAACCCCAGCCTTCACAGTGCACATGAATTAGCCAGTGGTCTGCCTCTCAGAGCAACCACAATAAAGGTATTGCTCTGATGAGGCTGAGGTATTTCACATCTCAGCAGAGCTGAAAACTCAGAATGGTCTCAAAGACACTGCCCAGCTTCATTTCAAACTTGACACCAATGGAAAAAAGGCAACCCACCTAAAAACCAACGAGTTAACAGATGTCACAACAAGAACCTCCCACAGTGAGCAGTAACTCCTTACTAAGACCAAACCACACAAAGCCATTTGCAAAGAAAGAACCAACTCATTAAAGAACAAATCAATAGATATCAGCCAAGCCAGAAAGTCAGAAGAGTCTCCAGGCTCTGAGAGCCCAACTAGGCACCTCTGAAGGGTGGTTTTTCAGGCATGTCCATGCATGTACCAGCACCTGCTTAAAGAATGGGAAGACCGCAGCACATCACAACGCACCCAGGCATCTTCTCCTCTCTGAAGGGATGCATCCCAAAACACAGATCCCATGGGCTCACATCCTGATTAGGAAAGACTCTTCTCTCATTACCTGCTCAAGGTCTCTTATGACCTGCTCCATACATCTATAGTTTTTGTCTGGTGTACATATTTGTTTGACACATGTATTCATACATACAGGAAAACCTCAAGCAGAATTTGTTCCTAACAAAGAAATACTAAACTTTTCAAAGCATATCTGAAATATCAGCTGTAGATACTTTAAAGGGTGGACCAATATTTCCAGTTACAAATCACAGCTCTATAAACTCCATTTTCCTGGGACTCAGTCCTAAATCTCTGCATCCTACAGTCCTCGCAGCTTCTGTCCTACACACACCTGACCCCCCTGTTCCATTTTTAACTATTTCCCTGGATGTTCTCCCATTGCAGAATAGTACAAGTACAAACATATTTTTTTTTTTTTAAGCTTGGTTACCAGCTAGTACCAGGTTAAGCTAAGTGGCAGACATCTAGGCAGACACCCCAGCCTTGACTCCCGGCTGGCATAAATCAGCACAGCTCCACCAACTGCAGGAGAACCAAGGAACTGTGTCAGTTCATACCAGTTAAAAATCTGACCCCGTTCATCTGATTTGTCTCAAGATAGTCACTACAGCCAGAATGTAAGAAGAATAAATTAGCATGGATTAAGCCTGGGAAAACCTGCTGAGGAAGCTTGACTGTGTTGAGATACACATACCAATGTTAACTTCATTCACTCGTAATTGTGCAGCTTAATATGGTCTAAATACCATTAACTAATAGGATCAGTCCATGACTAGTTATCCCTATAAGAGGAAAAGAAAAAAATAACCTGTTTAAGAAGCAACAGCTTGCAAATTTACGATGGTTGACTCAAGAAACACATGGCACCTTCTTCTGCCAAAACATCTGCCTCCTTCAGGAGAGCTGACTTCATCCAGCACTGGTGGAAGGTCTGTCTGCCTTATTCTTACAGCATGAGTATTTGGCTGCCAACACTACATGAAGGAACTATTTACGCTCCATAAAAGGCTTGGACATAGTCTGGAATAGAGGCAGAAATGAGAGAGCTAAATCAAGCTAATTATTTTGAGAACTTCCAACTAGAAACATTATTACAATAAATTCCACGTGTTCCTCTCAACTTCTACATGTTGTGAAGGATTTCCACTCTGTGTGTTCAAAAAGGCCATCATATGGAAACAATTACAGCATACAACTGGCTTCGTACCGAGGCAAGGACTGTTGACCCATCTTTATGGGCATTTTAAATAATTTATGTCCAACTTTAATGCAATCTGCTCTACTTGACATCTCTGACCCAAAGCATATCAAGGTTTATGTTGGGTTTCTTTAACATTCAGACCTTGTCAAGGGAAGATGTGATCTATGTTGTTATGAGATCAGCTCCACTCCAGCAAGCTACCGAGGCAGGGCTCTGCCAATCCTCATCGCTGCCCCTGTGCAAGAAGTTCTGGCCAAAAAGTGTCTATTTAACTCTTCCTGAGGGTTTTGGGTAGCCAAGCTCGCTCTCTTCCTACCTCTGCTGCAGGATGCCTAGAAGGGAACCAGAGAGCTGGCAATAACGCTGGAGGGAAGGGCTTCACCACAGTCTGAACAAGGGCAAGACCACAGCTCCTATGCAAAAAAGAGAGTCTCTGCAAGGTACACAGCCTAGAACAGGAGCTTTTGAGGAAAAAGCAACAGAAGCTTGATACCTGCTCTTCTCCTGGGAGAACTGACTCAACAAAAATACCTTCTGGGAGCTAATGCAAATTGGTGCCTGTGCCAGGTCCTCAAACAGGCTTGAGGGACCACAGCGACAGCAGAGCCATTGGGAAAGTTCAGCACAACTGGGAACAGTGAGTAAATCCTTCCAGGAGCAAGCAGGGAGGCCAGAAAGCAGCAGGGATGCTGCCTGCACAGGATGCACAGTGGGAAAGGGTCCAAGCTCCTGCATTTCCATAATCAGTGAGCTAAAGGCACCTCAGAAAGGGACTCAGTTCCACCTTACCTGCCACAAGCCCCCAAACTCAGACGGATGCCCTCAGAAAGGAGCTGAGGGCTCCGAGGGACAATAATGGGAATGCTGCACATTTAATTTAGCGTGGATCTCTTGTACCCAGCTGAGGCCGAGTGACCAAGGAGGGACTTTGGACTCACTGCCTTTATCTCCAGAGAGATGATGTTGGTGACCACAAGCTAATCCACCCCAAGCATGAGCTTGATTTAAATCAAAGCGATTTGAATCACTGATTTTAATCACGGTTTATATCAGGAAGCAGGAAACATGGTTTAAATAATTGATTTTAATCTTGTTTTACATTTGTACTTTTGTATTTATTTTCTTAAAGAAAGGTTGACTCTAATTGGTTAGCAACTTAATACAACCTTTTTATTAAGCTTTTCTCCCTGCTAAACAAGAGAATGGGTTATTTTCACATTCATTTGTATCCCTAAGTTTTAGGTTATGGCTATGTTAGAAATGATGACTATTTTTATTAGTTGGTAATTTTGTTATTCATATTGATCTTTGGTTGCAAAGTGGAACAGCAAGAAAATGAAAAAAATATTAAATGAAAGTTACTTAAATATGCTGGATACATAATAAGTTTATGCATTTATGCATGTAAAACCTTTACTGAACATGAACTCTTCTAAGAAAACTGAATACTAGGATCTCAGCAGTACTAGATCTCATGCTCTCACACTTTTATTTTATTCCTAGACTGGAAAAGGAGAGCAAAGCTTCCTCTTTTCAGTTCCATACTAGTTTCTCAGTTTTTACTGAATCACCAGAGGAATTACTGAAACTAACTGCTCAGCTCTAACCCAATGAAAACTGAAACCAAACTCTTCATCCGCAGAAGATGTCATCGGTAGCTAAAGCTGATTGATTTTCACATAATCAACAAAATTGAAAAAGCCAATTTAGGTCTTTGGACTAATTTCAAATGTCAACAAAAAAAAATAAATGTATTTTGTTATTATTTTGAACTTAATTTTTTTAAACTTAATACATTTGTTGCAGGATTCAGTACTAGCATTTTAAAATTCTAATTTAGAAATATTTTAAAATTAAACATTACAGAATTTTTAAAAAGTAATATTTAAAACTGTCTAAAACTCACACATTTCGTCCTGCCTTTTTAACCTGCAGTTCTAAATAACCTAAAGCTGCCTAAATATTAAGCAGGACATAATTAATACAGTCAATAAAAATCAAAAAAGGGAACAGAAGAGAAAGAAACTCCACTTGTGATTCTTTCTTAAACTTTAAGAACCTGCTCAGGAGATAATAAACCAGCTCTTTTTATTATTATCTTGGGTTGTGAGTTCTTGGTTCTTTGCTGCTAGGTGACTCTAAATATTTTAGCTTTGCTGCACAGGGTGATGTGAGGATCTGCAGCCTGCATCTTTAGGTAAAATCAGCCAAAAAAAAAGCCCATGAATGAAAAACCTGAACCTGGGGGGCCATGCGACTTATTTCTCCTTCTGAGGAAACACCAGAGTTTCCTCAGAATTACTTTTAACTTAGGCCAGAGCTGGACAAGGGTGTTATTTCTGTGGAGGGACAGGGATGGAGCCAGCAGCACTTTCCTGACTGCATCAGCTCCGAAATGGCCCCAGCATCCTCACCTCATCCTCACGGCCGGGGTCCTACACCCACACACAGCCCCCCCAAAACCAACTCCTTGCATTACAGTCTGCTGTAAAACCCTATTTAAAAAAAGAGAAGAGAGAGAGGGGGAGGAAGAAAAGAAAAGTCGCTCTATTGACTACAGCATCTCTACCACACATAATTCAAGGACTATAGCCAGTATGAATTGGAGGGTGGGGGGGAGAAGGGAGCTTTTTTATCCTTTTCCTTCAAAGAAACTCATCAGAAAAAACTGCTATTCAACTAGGCAAATCCTCAGCATGTTTACTTTCAGCAAATCTAAATAACAACAAAATAACCCAAAATACCGTGAAAGAATGATATGTAGAATATGTGGTAAATAAAAGTTTAACAAATCTTTGGAGAGTTACCACCAACACTAAACATGGCCTTTCTTTCCTGGAGAATTTATAAATCTAGACTCTCAATAGAAGATTTCAAAAACAATAATTGAAATCTGCATGGTAACAACCATTTTGGTTAAGAAAAAAAAGACAATTGCATATAAATCCTACCTAAACATACATGTGAGCTCAATCAGGAGGGGCTGAAATGGAAGAACATTCAGTTCCACAGGCAACTAGTTCAGAAAATCTAAATATATGCTGTTCTTTAAATACACCTTTAAATAAAATTTCTTAAGTTTATGTATTTTGTGGTAACTTGAGATCCCAATTTGACAGTCTTGTATGCACCCCACACTGCCTCCCTATAAAATACACATATAGAAAAGTATTCGTGTTCTTGGTTAAAGCAAGATTAACAGAACAAGCCCTTTTCCAAAAAACACAATTTAAAGCAGAAAAAAAGGACTTGTAATAAGAAGGCCGTTCTACTGTTTATTTTATAATTCTAAGTGAGTGGATGTAGCATAAAGCTATGATTATTTTCCTGCAGACATAATATATATGATTTAGAGTATGTTTAGGGAAAACGTTAACTGAGACAGAGGTCTGCAAATGGATAAAGAATTTGGGCACAAAAATGCAGCACGCTCCTGCTAACCCACATCCAGTCTTCTGTGCAACTTTATTTACTGTGCATAGTTCACTGCAAACGAGTGAAGCTGTCTCTAATGCCACACAAATTTGGATATCAGCTGTCCTATGCAAATTTGACTCTAATTGCGTATGCATTACTGAGCTATGAAATAAGTCAGTGTGTTGTGGTATGTGAATACACATCCCGCTCTTGTTTTGAGCATAATAGTTTTCAGTGTCTGCTGAGTGTTCATATCCTGTGGAGTTTTCCTTTTTTTTTTTTTTTTCCCTTTTCCTTTTTATCCTTTGGACTTCTCCCCCCCCCCCCCTTTTTTTTTAAATGAGATTACTGCTCTAATTAAAAAAAAAAAAAAACAATCAAAATTTAAACCTCTTCAAAGCAATATGAATTCCAGCCAGAGAGATCTGAAGTAAAAATCAAAGACTATTATTTTATATCATGCAATGAATTAGCTTTAAAAAAAGCTGAGCAATAAACAAGCAACTACCCAAAACATTTTTGTGAGCTAATTATGTACTAAGCAAGAAGTAATTTTATCCTTATACCCACATTTTATGTTTTGGTCACTTCTATTTCATGTCCCTTGACACCTTCTCCAATAATCCATCTACTTTATATTGGAAAGCCTCACATGAATAAAACTTTATGGCACTACAGGCATTTAGCCTTCCACTGACATTCCTGGCCTGTTCAATTCTGCAATTCAATCAAAATCAAATCTCAAAATCCTCTTGTCAGCCAGCGTTGCTTTCATATGCCCGAGTCCTGTGTAAGGATAACTGCATCCAATCTTTCCCCCAAGCAGTGCTTATATTGTTTTATTACAGTTCAATGAGTGGAGTTCAAAATTACATGCAGCTGCCTACTACTGTGGTCTGTCTGTGTTACGCATGGACACAAGTATTGCCCACCAGGCTTGAAATCATTCACTTACTGGTCTGGCAAGAGCGACTGTGAGCACTTCATTGTATGGAGGAACATCCTGCCTGCTAGATCTAAAGAGGGTGATGTTAGCAGATCAGTCCCTTTATAAAGGGATTGCGAAAGCCCTATGAAATGCAACTCAAACATGCTCTATGTTAAGCATGTGGCTACTGCACATAAAAGCAAAGATAAACCTCAACATGCACTACTCATTCTCGGAAAGCTTGTGAGGGAAGATAAAGGAGCAGGGAATAAAAGGCATCTCACTGAGTTTTTATATGTGTTTTAAATGATGAAGCTTCATTTAGACAATTTTTATCTTGTCTTCCCCCCCCCTCCTCCATAATCTTCACACCGAAACAAAAGGACGAAACACAAAGCTAATTAAATACAACTTAATCAGATGAACAATGAAGCGACTCCAAACCTAATAGCTTAAAAACTCCTGCTCCCACAGCCTGGCTGGAGGGAGAGGCAGCATCAAAACTGGGCAGAGTTTCCAACCCATACTCATAAAAAATGTCAAGAGGCTCCCTCCCATGCTACAACCAGGGCTGGGAAGCAGCAATAGCCATGAACCAAAAGGAAGGGGTCCACTTGCACACACATTGCCCAGCTAGGTACCATCAAACTCTTCCAAACCCCCTGGCTGGCAGCACCATCCTTCTCAGCACATGCAAAACTCTTGCTGGCGGCACGAGCCATGCAATGCTCCCACAGGTTAATGTATCACCCATCACGTTAGTGTTCAGCCATCATTTTCATTTGGCTTTCCATCAGCATTTCACAGTAGTACAGCAGTGACGAAAAAAAGAGAACAAGGAAAAAAAAAAAGCCTTTTATCAAAGGCTATTCATCAAATATTCTACCGTGACTAAATTCTGTAAGACTAGCTAGTGAGAAAAAACAGAGGCAACACACAGTTAAGACGTCCTGCCGAGAAAAAGCTCTCCTTGAGATGAACTCCATTACCTTTCAACACACCGGTCTGAGAACCAAGCTAACCACACAACAAACCACCGACCTATGACAGCAGCACTAAACTGCTGGTCCACAAATCAAGGCTTCATTTCTTTTTCAAAAAAAAAAAAAAAAAAAAAATGTAGAGAGGGAGGAAAAAAAAAAGCATGTCCAGCTGCTGTGAACTGCCCACGTGTTGGGTTATGTAGAAGCAAATCCAGTCGTGAGGCTGTCCAGCATCCAGGCTTTTAATAGCCTTCATTCAAAAGTAGCATGCACGATTGTGTGTGCATCATATGTGTGTCTATTCATCTATTTCTACATCTACCTGTATGAAGCCTGGACAGGGAAATCTGGAAATGTGATAGAGGTGACTGATCCTGGAGCCACTCGCTGTCACTTCTCCAGTACAGAGGCACAGCCCCCAGCTCAGGCACTGGGATACAGCCCATGGGATGCAGCTTTGAGTTCCTGTCCCTTCCAAGGGTTTGTGGCAGGCTAATCATGTCTCCTTTATGTCTATTTATTGTACAATTGCTGATTTAGGAACATTTGTACCAAATCTTAGGATGCCACAATCACAGTCATTTCAGTCACTCTCTTCCCACCCAAACCCATGGAAGACATCTTTCTGCACAAGACTAATGCTTCTCCATGAGAGGTGGACTGGGTTATGGGAGCACCAAAGCCCCGGAGAAGTTCCTGCACAGCTCCCCATGACAACACTGTCCCCAAACACCTCATATACTTAGAGCTAACAGAGAAAACCCTCAGAGGAAAATACAGCTTCCCTCTGTTAAGTCTACCAAAAGCAATGAAGGTGAGAGGAGTAATCAAATCTCCATCAGCCTGCAGCTCAGGCTTCGCAGCTCCACACACAGCCCTTCTGTGGCCAAGACACAAGGCTTTGGGCTGAAATCTGCAGATTTGGGGTATTCTTTAGCCAGTATCAAAGCTCCCTGTGGTGCTGCACGCATACAGGGGTGCACATGTACCATGACAGCACACACATATCCTCCAGCTCCCAGGACAGGGAGGCACCTGGGCACCTCCAAGGACCAAAGTAGGCCAGCAAAGCGCAACCAAAATATAAGCAGGCACTTGGCAGAGGGACCCCACTCAGGAACAGCGGATATTGTCCCTGACAATATGCAACGACATATCAACATTATAGGAGCCAACATTTGAGGCAAACCACTCGGGCGTCTGCTGGGGCTAGAGGGGGGAAAACCGTCTCGCTCCACATGCACGCTTGTAGGAAGTGACAAAGTATCACGTCTGCCTGCCATCCAAAATATATTTAGCAGCCTATAGATAGCAAACCAACGAGATTCATCTAGCACGAGCCCCAGTGACTTTGCACCCACCATAAAGCCAAAGGGATGAGGCAAGCAAGGAGCTGCAGCTCCCAACCTCCCCTTTATCACCAACCACCATCACAGTATTTACTGTAACACATGTGACTTAGTGAAGCCCTAGATTAATTAAATGAACTCCTCCATTAATCAATCAATCAATCCAGCACAGAGCAGTTGAAATATTGAATTACTTAAGAGCAGCATCTTTATATAGAACTTTTAAAGGTCTGCTCTGGAGAACCTTATCCCTGATAATTAAATTCAGCCTCACATGGAGAGGAATATAAGAAACCCCGAGGCTGTGGGAGCAGAAACACTGGCAGCCTTGAGTGGACACATCTCAGGGTGAGAGGGGAACACCAGTTTGAGAAAAAGCCCCATCCCAGAGGTCAGTGAGCTTCTCCAGAAGGAAAAATCCCGCCCAGACCACCCTTGAAAACACCTCCGCAGGCACCGACAGCAACGGCTCCTACTTGTTCAATCAAGATCATTAATCAATGAACTAAGAAAACCTTCCTCAGGATTGCCCAATCTTCAGGAACAGCTCACATCAAGCTGGCAGGGCTGGGATAGGGGGAAGGAGGGAAGTGGGGCCATGTGCTGGTACTCCGGGAACACAGAACACATACATAATAGTTGCAAAACCTGTAAAGTCAGCCAAGATTTTCTAATTTTATATATGGTGAAATTTAGCCAGAGAGAGATGAAACATGTTGTCCCAGGATGTGCAGAGAGCTGGTGAGAACATCAGTAATAACAGCTCCAACCTCCCATCACCTGGAAAGCCAGGCACGCAAACTGCTAATAGGATCAATTTTGTCATCTCTGGGGTCCACTTGAATCAGTTTAGTTGGACATCGAAATACAAGAAATGAATTCTACACCTCTTTCCATTTTCATTGCAGTTTGGATGAGACTAGTGTAGCTATGCCCATCAATGGGAGACAGGAAAACAGGAAAAAAAAAATCTATTCCATGCATGTAACCATTTCAATTACTGACAAACCCCTATCATCTGGAACTTTTCACATAGCACGAGAATTGCTGTTACCCTTAGACAACACACAAAGCCTCACGAGGCTCCCCCTCAAAACACAGACCTATAACATCCAGGCAAAACCATCTAAAATGGTCTATCTTCCCCCAGCCCCAGCAAATAGTTATATTGTAGCTGTTTTAACTGCAAGAGTCTGACTTAAGTGGTTATAAGCTCTTGTGTGCTTGCTCTTCTACCCCCAGCCCTTCCCACCACCACCACATACCCTGCCCTGAGCAGGGATCTTGGGGAACTCAGGAGAATCCTGATACCCAGATACAAAGGGAGCAGAGTAACAGCCTTGAGGTCTTGTGATAAGACAGGACGTGCAGGACCCAGAAACAAATACAAATGCAGGGATATGAACATATACTTCAGTGCTCAGAAGTCACTATTTTTTTTTTTTTGGCAATGACAACATATATATAAAAAACCAAACCTTATTACAAGCCCTAAATGTAGGATGGCACAGCATGTTAACATATTGCTGTACATCCTTTACAGAATTGCATCCAAAGCTATATTAAAATAACGTTAAGGTTGCAAAAACCAGGCAACAAAGTTGGCAACATCAACATGCAATCTTGATTTACACCTTTGGAATGAGTATTACAATCAAGTCTGCACTTACACAATCATATTTTTTCTATGGGACTTCCCATCTAATGTGCACTTATTCTTTTTACCATTATAAAATCTGTACTCCCAGTAGCACACACTATTTATTTAGCACATACTATCCAATCCCAAAGCTCAATACAGAATTACCAAGCTCCTCTTGACCATATCTCCCGTTCCCTCATTATAGTAAAAGGGTTTGTGACCTCAATTAAAGTCTCCTCACCTCCACTTCCAGAGAAGTTCAATGGCATCACAACCATCTCACTAGTAAGAAACTGAGACAAAGCAAAAGGGAGGCTATTGATAGCTACTGCTTTGAGTTACCCAATAACTTAAGGAACCAATCTGAGCCCACCATGACTCATGGGCTTCATGGATACTAACAACCCCATGTGCTACAGACAGCCCCAACCAGCCTCAGCTGTGGCTGCAAACCCCAGATCACTTCTGCAAAACTGGCCCCAGGTGTCTCTTGGTGGGCATGTAGAAATGAGGAACAGGCAACCATGTGGCAAGCTTGGAGCACTTGCGTTTGGATGACGTGCCAAAGCCAAACAACATTTTTGGGGAAGAAAAAATAAAACAAAAAAACCAACCCAAAACTATATCATCACGTCCATAGAGTTTCACAATGTGCAACAGCCCAGAGGCTCAGTTAATGTGGCCTATGCCACCTTAACTCTATCAGTTCCCAAACCTCAGGTGTCAGACTATAACATCCTGAAGGTTGTTTTCACATACACCTGCTTTTAATATATGCCATTTCTTGAGAAATTTTTACTTTAAGAAGTGAGAATTGAAACAGCAGCAAGAAGCAGCTATAATCAGAAAGTGCAGTAAGGAGATGATGTGATGTACTTTGGCTAACAAGAGGCACACACCACAAGTCACCAGCAACAGGACTAACAGCATAACCACCTGCTGCACCATGCTGCTGGGTGGCACTGGGACCTGCTGATGGTAGGGCAGTTTGGGGGCATCAACCCCACATTCTGAAAAGATCACTCCAACAACCACAAGTCTGAGGTTCCCCCATGGTGGAACCACAAGGAGCACTCGAGTATCCTCAAACAGCTCAAACTGCCTTGATGGCTCCAGTGACCAAAGCAATGTGTGGCTTAGTAATGGACCAGGAGCTCCCACTGCTCCTTGGGTTACCTGCTGCCACCTAGTAGCAGGTGCTTTAAGGTACCTGCTGCTAAAATGGCCAACCAATGACATCGCCAATGCAAACATCTTGATGTTTCCCAGCAAGACTCTCCCCCTTACGCTGTGGGGGTTCATGCAGGATGCCACTGAGGTCTCAGCACTCTATGTGGCAGCACTCGAGGAGGATGCTGAGGCCCTGTGGGACTTGTCCTCCCCCACCGCACCTCGGCGCTCGGCAGAGTGCCACACGGCTGCCCTGGCTTCCCCTCGCTAGTGACAATTCCTCACACCGCCTGCATGGAGACACTGCAGCTCTGTTAAAAATACATACACACATACATATGCATCCATACATTAAAAAAGAAGAATTCCTTCCACGGCGGCGAGCCGTGCTGTCGTTCCTCTCCATTATGCACCCGTTTGGGTTTGCTCGGGCAGCTAAGAGAGCTGGGGAGATCAACGGGGGCTCTCAGAAGACTTACCAGACACCAGCAGCTTCACTTCTGGCCCTCCAGATTTAAAAAAACAAAGGCACAGGTGTTCAAAATAAGTGGCAAATCTCAGTTTTGCTAAATACTTGAACTGCGTTTATTGTGCTGGGGATGGGGCTGCACTAATACACAGAAACTGTCAAGTGTCACATTTTTAACCTGATCTTCAGCATTCTCTATTCTCCCCAGTAACCTGCACTGTCTCCTCTTTCAAAGATTCCCCTAAAAGGCATTTACAGTCAATGCCCAGCTTTATTACACCCTGTATGTATTCTCTTTTACAAAGCACGGGACTCACTTTTCCAAAGTGTGTATTTTTGACTTCCCCCTCACAGAACCAACACGCCAGCATTGCCATTTTCAATCAGACTTTCAGTCGAGTACATTTCTGAAACAGGTTGTTAAATCAAAAAAGCAATTTAAATAAATCAGTAAAAAAAAATAAAATAAAAAAATAAATTGAGAAAACCTTGTGCTGCAGTTGCTCTGACTTAAAGAGAGCTGCGAAAGGCAAAAGGAAGGAGTTAACCTTTGTCAGAGCAGCATCAAACAGTCGCTGCTGCTCCAGTTATTGCTGTATTGGGACTTGCTGCAGCCAACAGCATCCCTCAGTACTGGGAGAGCATCACCTACATCCCTTGGTACCAGGAAAGCATCACCTACATCCTCCAAGGGTCAAACCTAAAGCGCTGCCCTTTAAATGTGGGTAACAACTGACATCAGGTACCCAAGAAAATCTGGTCGATGGAACAGGAAACTGCAGAGAACTATTTCTGAAATGTAAATGAGACTCTGCTACTTTCATTTCATTATTGCCAGAGCACTGTGCTGAGATGAAGTTTCCATCTGTGATTTTCAGGACAGGATATCAGCCATTTCAGACAGCATCCGTCGGAAGCTAGAGAGACAAGTTACAATTTTTTGTTTTATGAAGATATTTAAACTCTATTTGGTCTTCCCTCAGAGCTTGTAATTCAGTGCTCTGTGGAACAACCTCGCAGCTTCACCCCAACCACTCCTATTTAAATTATTTTTTTAATAACTTATAGAAAGTTACAGTTTGAAGTGGACTAAATACTTCAAAAGATAGTTTGGACAAGGCCATGCTAAATACTAATCTTTTATTACTTCTTTGAATAGGTTTAACTTGCTGAAGTCAAGACATTTGTGTTATTGAGTCTCAAGGTTGTGAATAGAGGGAAATATTTTCATATCTCACTAAAATTCAGGGGCTCAGGGATTACTTAGGTACTTGTGAAACACGTTGTCCATACGCAAGAGACGGCACATCCAGCAAAATTATTTCAAACACTCGTTTCTTTTTTCACAACATTTTCACCATCAGTCACACAAATCTATCAGCAAAAAATGCTGAAGTCAATGATGATGCAATTAAGGCTTTGATTACATGATGACAGCAAATCGATTTTAAAGCAGATTATATCAACAGTTGGGCAAAGGGAGAGGCAGGCATTATGGAAATCAAACCCTTTAATATCTTTAAGATTCCATAACCCCAGAGAGCATCTTTAATTCACCCTCTTTTATTCCAGATGGTCTCATAAAAAAAAAAAAAAAAAAACAGTTATCACATTCTGGTAGCCCATGATAACACATACCCTATGACATGATGTTAACATGTTCCAAGAAACAAAATAAAATAAGAAACGTGAAGTAAAAAAAAAGGAAAAAACACCCAAATCACAACTATTTCCCCACTAAGGTGACAACTGCAAGAAGACACATTTTTAAAGACCCCCAGGACACAACACATCACTTATTTCCACCGGACAGGCATGGTGAGTGCCTGGTGAAGGCAAGCAGAGTTACACACAAGTATCTGAGCACAGGATTTGGCTTCAGACTCAGCATGAAGGCAGGAATAGGGAACTATTGTGCTGCCTGTTTTCTCACAGCAGATCCCAACCAGCTTTGGCTATGGATCCAGCACCGCCAGCCAATTTCAAGAGGGGAAAAAAAAAAAAAANGGAAAAAAAAAAAAAAGAAAAAGAGCCTCCGACCCTTTCCTTTCTCTCCCTTTTTGTAATCTCTTGCAGGCACAACCGCTCCCCTACCAGCCCAATATTTACACTAAACCACTAAAGGACTTTCTATTATAATGCTATCTCATTGATACAAGATTACTCCTGAACCACATCAAACCCCGCAACACTGTGAACGGCACAAACGCCGGCTGAAGAAAGAGGCGCGGAGTGGATTATTTTAGTCTCGTTATTTCAACGGCACTTTTTAGATTTATGTAAAAAGTAATGCAATGCTACAGTAAGTGTTTCTCCCCTGGGGGCAACTTAGTGTCTATATGGATTAAATGTACAGGCGTAAACACTCGTGATAGCTTATTATATTCCTGAAAACACCCGATTCTCACCGTTTCTTAATCCTACCAAATAAAAACACTTTAAAAAAAAAAAAGTCACATAACAATCAATTTTATCTAATGTCTTTGAAACTCTTCAGAGATTTTTCACCTGAGAATCAAAAAGTGTTAAACTCCTGGCTCTTTTAACTCTCTTTTACAAAAGATGCAGGGATGTAAAAACCCCAGAAGAACACAGCGCTTGCCGTCTCCTCTGGTTGTAAAGAACATGAAAGAGTAACCAGACATTTTTATTCAAATGAAATTATACCAATTTTTTTTATCTTTTTTTTTTTTCTTCAGCATGTAAAAACCCCACCCTATAATGAACACCAGCTTAAAGCAATCTCTTCCAATGGACCATTTTACTTATTCTACAATTTCTTACCCAAATTACACAGGTATAATTATTTTGACACTGTAATGAAAAGAAAATGGGATTTGGGCACTGTGGGTTTATCTAATAACACTATTTCTTGCCAGACTTCACAGCACTGACAATCACAAAGAGCCCTGTCCATTCCAATAGGAAATATTTGATTTTACTGTAGGAACATTATTTATTTTCACCAACTTGCTATTATCAGAAAGGATATGATAGCTGAATAATAAAAATGAAATCAAGAAATTCTGGTGTTTCAAGGCTTTATTTTTTTCTGCTCTCACTTTTGACATTTTCTTCCCCTGGAGAGACAAGATAAAGTGCTGTCATAAATGGGTGACTTTTCTTGTCAAATGACAGATTTGATTCTCCATGGCAACCACAAATCAAGGTGCTAGTCTGAATTAAAGCTTCTCTTAAAAGGCGTCTTTATGTTTATAAAATGAATTTAAATTAAATGGGTATTAGGTACAGTTTTTTACCTCCATTTATTTATTGACTAAGGAGCTCTGTACTGCATGGAGCGTATTTGCATTTTAAGGAAAGACAACATATTGTACTGGCAGATGCACAAACAAAGCAAGTTACAAGGTCATGCTACATATACTAGTTTACAGTACTATGAATGGTATACAGATGGACAGCAAGCAGTTAAGAGGTACTTAAATACTGGAAAAAGCACAAAAATTACCTACAGAGTAACAGATGAAGGAAATCTCTCCTCATTTCATAACACTGCTTTCTTCCACACATAGTTAATAGAGAGTCATGTAATTGTCACAAACAGAATGCCAAAAGGGAAAAAAACCCCTCAAAATCAGATGCTTCATCCTGTGCCCTTATGCAATCTTACTATAGAGCATGATACATTCTTACAAATGGTTGTTACCATGACTTTCAAACACCCGAATTTATCCCAGATTTCTAACTTCAACTGCTCTAAAAATTCACTTTCCTGAGGTCACAACACATCTGAATTTCTTTATTCAGAAGATGAGTCAGTGGAGCCTCCTAGTTCCACAATTAACCTACCTTATTACATCTTTTTTTCCTTTTTTTTTTTTAAACCTGAAACCCAGGGAACCTAAATTGTACTGTAATACTCTCCTCATTTGGTTTACCCAAAGAGATGGGAAGAATCTTTGCACAGAACATGGGATTTAAATTTTTAACACATAGGTAAAGCCAAATACATATTTTTACAAGCATTCATAAGGAAGCAAATACTTTCAAGAATTCAGATAACATTGTAAAAAAAAATCAAAATACTGCAGGTTTGTCAGTCGATTCCCTCAGTTACCAGAGTCAAGTGGCTCCACATTCACTGCCCTTGTAAGCTCTGCCAAATTTGATTTTAAGCTTCCTGAAGTTAAAGAAGGTTTATACAGTATTAACACGAGATCTTCTCACACATTTCTCAAGTTATTACACAGCCTTTTATCCAAAATTACAATTTTAAGCAGCACAGGAAGGCTTCAGTTGAGCTTCACAGGCAGAGATGGGCAGAGGATGTCTTCATCCCGCTGCCGGGCTTTCCGCTTCACTTCACCGCCCTCTTCCAGAGAACGTGCAAGAGAAGGGTGCCACCAACTTAGGAACCTCTTTACACCCCGGTTCTCTGCAGGATTCGGCCCCCGAACCCAGTGACACAGGGACAGCCCCCACCTCACTGCTAGGGAACAGCTCAGACACAGTTTTCAGGGTCCCTGCATGGCCTCTGCTCCTCAATTTGTGGACACCTGGGTGTAACCCAGAAATGTCCCAATTTCCCCTTGAGTGCTTTTTGACCCAAACACCCCATCTTAAGAACTCAGGGGGGAGTAACAATCAGGCTTCTCTGAATTGGTGTGTAAACACTCGCTACATAAAAATCAAAGGACACTTTGCTAATGTACTACTGTATAAGTAAGACCCTCATTAAAATAAGACTAATCCGTAACAGAAATGTGCATTTTATGAGGTAAGCAACCAAATTTCTTACATTTTTATTGTGAGAAAAGAAAAAGAAAATGAGTCTACCTACTTCACTCATACTGTAACCTGATCACAATGTTTATACATGCCCATCACACTGCAATATAAATTAAGTCCCAAGAAACAGTTTGAGAAAATAAAATATGGCTAACTTCAAACAACACCTTCAGCTCAACTCCTGGAAATCCCTGACACTTCTTGCTACACAATCTGGACCTACTCGAGGTTAAGAGGCAGGTCTAAATGCTGCACAGACCTACCCAAGGTTAAGAGGCAGTCTCCTCGAGGTCTAAATACTGTGTTTTTAGGAAAAATTCCCCAAATTACTATTATGCACAGGGTGAACTCCATATGGAAAATACAACCCCAGGCTGCTACACAAGCTGAATGCTGTGTGGTAGGTGCTGGGAGCATTTTCTTGCTCATGTGAGGGGATAGAGGGTGAAGTTCACACCTCATGCTTACGTTTGCTCTCCACCAGCAGCATTAAGGTGCAGCAAAGAGGTAGAGGATTAAGGTAATATCCTGGTTCTTTGCAGAAAACAAGGCAGGTTTCTGGGCCTTTAGTGCCAGCTTACAGCACGGCTTTGCCAAAGGAGAACCAAGCACCCAAACTTGTGGCCACTAAAATTGTTATTAAAATTGTATTTCAGAAACGGGCAGCCGCAGAGCCTCGTGCCACAGTGCCAAACCAGCAGCAGTTCTCTGCTTCAGCTCCAAATATTCCACGGGTAAATATGGCATGGGCAGAAAAACTCTGCAAGTGGCTAGATTTGGGGTTCTTGACCTTTCTGGAAGGTTGTGGTGGTGCTAAGGCTGCACCAAAGCCTCTTGGGACCAATGGGGTATTTTCCAGTGTGGTGTAATTCCAGCTACAAACATGCATTTGTTGCAAAAGAGCTGCAAAAGGAGAAAACCTGGCTGAAATGCAGTAGAAAAAGACTATTTTTTCCCCCCTCCAAGATCTCAAACACTCATTTAGCGGGAATCAGGACTTTGATTAGCAAACGCCTCAAGTTCAAACTTGGGTAAGATGATGATGTTGTCTTCTCTGTGCACTCAGCAAGCATTTCTGAGCTGGCTTTTGGCAAATACCTTAAACCCTCCCTTAATTGTTGTGAAGCAGCACAGCTCACCTTTCACATTCTTCCTAATGTGCAGCATTTCATTTTAGTGAGCCCGAGCTCAGCGTTGGCGATAGCCATAAATTTTACTACTTTAATAGTATATGTTATCTGACATTTCCTAACACTGAGCTTTGGGATTTGAGACTGACCACTCTTGACAGAGATGGATAGTTTGCATAAGAGTTATAAATGGAACAGCAGAGTCTTCAGTGATATTTTAAGCAGGAAAACTATGCAACATACTTTAAAAAAAAGTGAAAAGACAACTAGGAAAATCTTTGGTTGGTAATCATAGCCAGGAAATGCCAGCAAATGTTTTGAGATGCTAGCTGAAAATTTGAAAAATGTTAAAAGCCAGCTTTGCTACCTTTAGCAGTGAACTATAAAGCTAATCACATATATTTTTGGGGTCCTTAACATGGACCAGATGGAACTACACCGCATATTAATAAAAAACATTCTCCAGTTTGTGGGCTGGTTTGAATTTTATTTCATTGGATAAATGTGGAAGACAAAGTTACCAAGTAGGTTTTAGTCTGAGTAAACCATGAAGCAATTAACAGGAGTTCAAAGATACATTTTCAGCCATCAGACACCCTATTGCCTTTGAGATTTCACATGAGCGTTATTGCAGGTGAAAAGGGGATATTGTTAACTTGGGACCTCACCACATCCATACAAACTAGGAAGGAGCAAGTTCAGGTGCAGCACCTGCTCCTGAGCTCCCAGGTCTGTCTGGGGAGGGTGGTCCAGATACAGCCTACAAAATCCTAAAAATAATAATAATGAAAAAAAAAAAAAAATCACTCTTCTCATCTGTTGTATTGTTAGAAATAACACTAATTAATTGGGGGAAACTTGATAACAAGGTATAGAAATAGTAGATGCAAACCCACAAGATAAATAAACTAAAGAGAATAATCTTGAATCTCTTTTTAAGTTATAGAATTATTTACTTGTTCTGATCTGAGCAAACATAAAAGAATACCTCTCCCAGGCTCCAGGCATTGTTACCATCAATTAACTAACAATTCCATAAACAATAAAAGTATTACAAAAACAGCAGCACATCCCCACCTACACATTAGCTCCAGTCAGCAAAAAACTCTACAGAAAACTACAAACACCACTTCCTACTCCTTGAATTCCCAAAGGAAACTCCACCCCAGCTGCTGCAATCAAAAATATGGACTTAAACAAAGTGCCTGCAAGGTTAAGTGGCAATTTTAGGTGCTCCTTGTAACAGAAGTAAAACAATTTCAGACACAAGGGTGAGGGTAAGCTGAGAACTTGAATACAGACTTTTCCCCAAACGATGATTCCTTGCAGAGATGGTGTTTCAAGATGCTGGAAGGTGAAGGGGTCTAGATGAAAATAAGAAAAGAAAAAAAAAAAAAAAAAACCAACCCAAAGCAAACCACCCATCACTGACCAACCCCAGCAACAGTAAAGGATCCTTGCACCAGGTACAGATGTTTTTAGGAGAGGGCTGTGTGAGCATCACTCCCTCACACATTGGAGGTGGAGGGATGGTGGAAAAAGGGGATTCCAGCCTGCTTCCTCCCATCCTCTTCTCCCTCGAGTCCACACTTGCCTCTTCCCACTGGTTTCTTAACTGTGTTCCCAAGTTTCTGTAGGTCAATGGAGCACCGACTTGGCACCCTTACAACAACTATGAAATCATGCAAATGTAGCTGAATATGCAATGTCTTCTGTTCTGATTCATCATGAATAGACAGAAGCCTTTTTAGCCAGGATGATGAACATCTTCATTCTTAACTTTGGAAAGTTTTCTTTCAAAAAAATAATCCCAACGTCTTACTGCTCCTCATAAAGTTCTCCCACTAATGGTCTGAAGATAGCCAAGCACATGCACGTGGTTATCACAAGCAGAGTCATTGCTCCTGCTCTGAAGTTGTACCAGCAATCTGCAGAAATGCAGGCTGATATAAATTATGCAAACATATCATGCATCTGGAAAATGGGTGTTTAAAAGTACAGTATCACTGTTCAGCTGACAGCAAGCTGAGCCCCTGCCTGGTAGTTCTCCTCCTAAGTATCTTCCCTGTGTCAAAGTTAGTAACTCTTTGCCCCCCAAAAAACATTATGCAAAAATTCAACTGTCTGCAGGAGTTAATGTGGTACATTCAGAGAATCAATTCAGTGGTTAAACAGAAATACAAGGATTTAAATCCCATTTTAAGTATATGTTTCAATGCAAACTGAACTTTGAACCCTCCACAATTTCTTTCTAAGAGTAAGGGATCCAGAGGAGGATCTCCTTCAACATATACACAACAATAAAGTAATATGTAATTACTATGGCAGCGGAAGGCGATTGATAAAACACAAGTGTAGGAAATAATTATTAACCCTCATAACAAGCAGTTTCTTCTTGGTTTCTGTGCCATAAACATAACTTTCTCCCAACAGCAACTTCTTAAAAGATGTTTGTCAACTTCTGTCATTCACAGATACACAACAAAGAAAAATGTATATCTTTCTAATGAGATGCACAGCCAAGGACGGTTGTCAGCATCATAACACCGCTGTTGTGACATGTATTTCATTTTAGTCAATACAGAACAGGAGAGCTGTTTAATCCAGCAGTCCAAGCAACGTCCAAATAAGCATTAATAATGCGGTGAATAACTGATCATCACTAGATGGTTTTCAGTGAGATAAAGGTTCTTCCCTCCCCCTTTTAAAAAATACCCTCCTAGTTAGAAAACAGAGAGGCAGAAGTTACGAGCGGTGCCTGCTACCTCCTACAACAGGCACACATCTGCAAGCGCCAACCTGCTCCGTCCTTGCGCGCCGTGGATTTCAGCGCCGCACCAACAGATTGCAGCAGCACAGCAGGTGGAGCGGGGGGCGAAGGCAGAAGCAATTAACATGGATTGTGTTTCCCATTTTTCAAGGTAGATGGCAAATTCTGGTTCACAGACATGTACAAATTCACGTACGAAACCTGCGGCATAATACAAAGACATCTGTGTTTACCAAAGTCATCATTATTGTTTAATGCATATTTTTTTACACCATTTAACAAATAACTTTAGCTCTGATGAACATGGTGATTTTCATGATAGACATAAAAGGGAAAAAAAGTTTGTAAGAAATGTGGAGCTGCTAACATGTGCCAAGTAGTGGTGGAGTCACCATCCCTGGAGGTGATCAAAAAATAAGAAGATGTGGCCCTTCAAGACATGGTCTAGAGGTCAGGGAGATGTTGGGATGAAGGTTGGACCTGATGATCCTACAGGTCTTTTCCAACCTAAATGATTCTATGATTCTATAAGTATCAAGACAAGCGACACAGGTTAAGGGCATTGCTCTGACCTCATGTGTTATCACCTTGTGCATGCTCAGCCAGCACAGTCCAACAGGGATTTGGTGGCTTGCATCACAACCTGAAGTCATCTTTGTGCTGCTTCCTGCACCAACTTTTGTGGACACGCAACAAGGGCGGGCAGCACCCCATCCAAAGCCACGAGCAACCATGGGAGTAAAATCCCACCTATTTGAGATCAACCCCGCAGCCACCCATAGCCCCCAAGGACTTCCCAGAGCTTGGTGCGATGGACACACCTGCCTTCAGGACCTGCCCCACCACCATCGCAAACAGAGGGAGATTCCCATCACTACTCCTGCCTTGCCACTTGCAGCCATCATCTCTGCCCCATCACACCTCTCTGTCCACAGGCTCAAGCCCGGCAGGAGAGACATGCTTCACAGGGAGCTGCAGGCAGGCAGGACTGACACGCGAGGATGGGGGAGCGAGGAGGAGGAGGAGTGAGCCGAGTCGAGACCCCGCTGCATGTTTAGTGATTATAAGATTAGTGTGGTTTTATTTAAAGTGTTATCCGTTAACATCCCGTATTACAAAAGTAGCACAACAGTATCGACAGACTGTCAATATTAATAGGAGTGTCTAATGTTCTATCAATACTAATTTAATTTCTGTTATCTGCAGGCTGCAGGGCCTTTCTGAAGAAACAGAGGAACAAGAATGAGAAAGCCAAAGCAGTGACATAACAGGAAAACGAGCCATTCCTTCAGCTTCTCCATCATCCAGTGGCACCCTGCTGTTTAACACACTTGTCCTTGCTTCTTTTTTTGAGAAAAATCACCGACAACAAAACCTTCTTAGATTTCTTCCAATTCCACCAGAACATCCACACTTTCTTTTTTCTTTTTGGCAAAAAAGATTGTAGCAGAACAGCATTTTTCCTAACTATGTACACCATACATATTGCCAAACAGCAATTACAAGTCAGATGAATAACTTGCCTTTATGACATACTGTTGATTCACAAACGAGAATTTCTAGACCAGTGAATGACCCAATCTCATGCAAACCTTAAGTGCCACATGGAAAAAGCATGTTCTTCACTTTACATGCAAAACATATTTTTAGGGTAAAACTTCTTGAAGACCTGTATTTTAATGAGGTTCAAATAAATGCCTCTAAGAGTACAGGGCAAGAACACATGTTGGTAAGTCTGCCCAAGGCAGGGTGGGAGAAGCTCGTGTCCTTACCAGGAGATGCTCAGCACAACCAGGATCACAGCACCCCTGTGCTTCCCATCACCACTAACATACTTCCAAAGAGAGAGGAAGACAGGCTCACAGTGACAAAATGTCAAAGTGAACAAAGTAATTGAGCTAATTATGTAAACATTCATTATTAATAATATTAAAATATCCTGGTTTGCATTTTCTTTGTGGCAGAATGAGCAACATCTAAGGACTCAGAATTACCATCTAAGGACTGAGGAAAAGGGGAAACTGCCTAAAATGAAGACACAGTACCAGAGAAGAGTATTTCTCTTGCTTTAGCACATGAATGATCTCAACTGTACTTGCTACAAAGCATTAAGTGGGAATGCAGGGGAAAATATTCTTCTCCTTAAATACATTTCGAATAAGTGATTTATGGTCTTCAAACTGTGAAGGAGAGAAGTGGAAAAGAGAAAGGTACTGGGGTAGGAAATTGGCTTACCTCATGATACTCCATGATGTGTGACCAGTTCCCACAAATGGGTGAATCCTCCTTCCCCCGTTAATGAGGCTGCAGGTTTCCTGGTCCCCCCCTGCCCAGCCAGAGCTCCCCACAGCACAGCAAGGCACAGGGAGCCCACCCCACTGCCAGTCAACATTTTTACATCCCTGTGCCAAATTTTGAAGGGTAATGATACCCAAAGCTACCTTGAAAATACTTTGAGGAGGTACCAAGTGTGGGGCAGCAATGCCAAAATGCCAGAGATGGGCTTGGTGGCTGACAGACCCCCATGCTCCTTGATGCTGGGCCATGTGGCCATTGATGGTGGCATCCTCCAAAGCCCACATCAGAACAAGACAAGGCAATGAAGGTGAGGAAAACTCTACTTTTATATTGCAATTAAAATGCTGACTCCTCTCCCCTAGCCTGTCTGTGCCCTCCCAACAAGTTCTCCTTGCCAGATTTACAGAAATTTCCACTCACAAAATTCTACCTTCAAGCAGATCTTTGCTGCTCATGCCCACTGAAGTCACACAGATTAACATTAATTGGTGGTTGTGAAGAAGCCACGTCTGTCAGATTGTTTCCCAGAACGACAGAAAGAAGGAAGGAAGGCAGAAAATGAGGGAGAACAGTCTGTGGCCTTTGAGAACCAGGGGATCGTGCTGCTGAACAAATCACTTCCAGGCAGTTCGGGATGGAGCCAAAAAAATATCTTTGAAAGGAAAGAACTGGTGAGGAAGCAAGAAGCAAGCAATGCAAGGGAAAAAACTGTACCATAGGGAAGTTAATCCAAGAGTAGTCCTATAAATTGGAAAAGGATAAGAATAAAAATCAGGAGTTATTGGGCAAGGATTAGTGTAAGAGGGGTAGTTTCCTACCAGGAAATGGGGATTGAACGGCTCGTGCACAGCACAGCTGAGGACCTCAGAGGAGGAGGCAGGAAGAAATTACAAGGCATAATGATGTAGGTTAGCCTGCAGACTAAGAAAGCAAATTAAAGATGAGCTTCTGGGTCTGAGCATCCACCAGGGCAGCCCAGGTCACCTTGAGGGATCTGCAGAAGAGAACAAACTTCTCCAGGCTGGCCTTGAAGGTTTGCCTTTCTGCTTTAAAGCTCCAAACCTGGCTATTGGTATTTACATGTACAGCAACAACACCCTCAGAGGATGCATTTGCTCCCATCTGCAAGGGCTGGGTTGCACTGTCTCACGCAGCTCTACACCCTGCAAGCACAAACCACTGTGAGAAAAGGATCTGCCACACAGGAACACTTGTTCCCAGTTATTTCTTCGTTTTACCTCGCTCGTCTTTTTCTGCTCGTCACTCCTCATGTCTACAACCACCATTTCTGCAGCTCTTCTCCCCACCCCAGCGTCTTCACAAGAAGCTGCACAGGAGGCAGCACTGATGGGAGCAGCAGCAGCCACAGCTCATAACTTGCCTAACGAATGCCAGCCACAAGTGATTTGTAGGCATCAAGTAGATTATTATTTTTTGAGAGAGTGGAAAAGAAAAAGAGGGGCACAAGCTTAAGGCGCTGTTGATGAATGAAGATGAAAAGAAGGTTTTAGGGTGAGAAGTGTTTGTCTAGTGTGACCTAAACCATTCAAACCTCATTTGATAGATGATGGACATTTATTCCCTGCTATGTGTCACTTCCAAGTCTGAGGTTTATATTAAACAAGAAGTCTTCTCCTTCTAAGTTGTTCTTCACTTTTTTCCTGGAGTTTATCACACAGCACAATACCTGGAAATGTAATCACATTTAGCTTTTACAATAAAATCATATGGTCACTAGTAGTACATATTAGAAGGTGCATTTTATTGTTTTTCATTATGTAATTGTGTGCTTCATTGCTTTTCATCTATTTTTCCTTGTTGTGGGAGGTGGCACAGCCCAGGAATATCGTTTTTCTGGAGTTGATCTTCTAAGGGCAGAATGAAAGCAACCCACTCCATGCTCCATTCGGATGCAGGGCCACCACCATCCCTCCTCTCCGCTCCCCACAGGCAAGGACCAGACTCCCTATAAGCCAACAGTTCACAGTCTGAGGCAAGACAAATGCAGCTTTTCCACCCCACAAGGCTTGTCCCTACTCATAGAAGCCACCAGCAGTAAATACATAAAGTATGCAAGGACACCAGGCACAGCAACGGCTTTAAGCACTGGAGAAGAGATTTTTGAACTCTCACATGCAAGTCACCCGCGATCCTTCCTCCCACACACAGGCCAAAGGTCTTGCTCAACATGGCAGCAGTGAGCAGGGCAGAAGCCCAACACACAGGGAAAGCCATCTCCTAGGAGAGCTCCACACACCCACGCTTGCAGAGCCCACAGGTTCAAAGATCTCAGCCCAAACAAAAAAGCTGCCAACTAAAACCAAAAGCAGAAATGTGCTCTCCTCCGCCTACTTCTGCTTCCCCTGTCATTCAGTGGGATTCATCCTGGCAAGATCACACCCCAGGAGTTACCATTCAATCTTCCCCCTTCCCATAAGGAAGGAAAACAAAGAAAAAGATGCTGCTAAGATGATATCCACATGCTGCTGGAGCTAGTGGAGAGACTCCTGGAGAGGAGATGCTTTTCCTGGATTGAGCCAGCTGAGATAGCAGAGCAACACATGTCAAGAGTTGAGAATAAACAAATAAAATTTGAGGACAAAAATATTTCCCCTTCTTCACCTGGAGAAGGATGTCTTTGCTTTGGATCTTGGTTTGCAACCTTAGATAATTTCTTTCCAAGCCAACTTCTCATATGTCATGAAAAAAGCTTTCTCCAAAAAGCTAATGTCACCACTGGCTTTGAGTATGGGGTTCCTCCTACTAAAAGACATGATCAGATGTTTACATCCCTATACATGAAAAACAAACACAATATGCTAATAAATCATGCAACTAAACCCTATTTGATAGGATATGCTTCTGTTTAGTATTCACACAAAGCTCTGTAGCATTTAACTGCAGGGTCAATTTACTCATCTACTACATCTAGTCCTTTAAATATGTCCCAAAATTTGTTTTCTCACCACTTGCCCTCTAAGATTGCTTTCAGTATTGACCTTCGGGGAGCTCATTTTGCTTAGTTTCTCTATTAGAAGAAAACACCACAGATTCACTGAAACCATATTCCTCCATCAGAATGTGATTGACACTGGAGCAAAGTCCATTTCATTCCATTCCTGGCCCCGACAGAGGACACCACCTCTCCCCTGTGTCCTACACAGCAAAGCAGGCAAACGCCTTTGATTTGAGATGCTCCAGTCTCCTGCAGCATCCCAAACAGATCTCGTGCTGGTGCCCTTCCTCTCCCCATCATCAGCAAACATCCACTACAGCCCAGCTAAGCCTTAGAAGACCACACAACTGTGCATCCAAGCTCAAAGTAGGAAGGTTGAAATTATGCTCCATCAAGTTGCTCCATCTCACTACACTTTTAGAGCTTACCAAAAAAATAGCAAGTTCTATTGTATTTCTCTCTACACAGCTGCATCTCTAATGAACCCCCATAAAAGTTAAAACTTACATTCAGTAATCATATGCAATTGAAACATCATAAAATGAGAAGTCAAGGAACTGTATGTGGGCTGCAATGACTTGTCTTATTGTATTCATTCCCTTAATAAATATATCTTAAAAATAACCTCACAGTCACACATTTGCAATATAATATAAAAATAACATTGGATTCAAATTATTAAACAGGTAATTTAATAGAACGAGAATTGAAATGTAGGACAGTGTGCAACTTTATGCTATAGGAAAAGGATGATTTTAGCCAACACAACTATTTTTCTTTTTTGCATTATCTTTGCATTTATAATACTACAACATCCACATAACCTTGACACTGTAGTCACCTTAGTAACAAACAAGTGTAACATTCACTTATAATTGAAATTTCAATAGGGTGTTTGATTCAAGTAAAACAAAAAATCAGAGGCCCCCACCCTGTTGGTTTTTTCTCAGTCACATATACATAGGCTAAGGATTTAAAAATAGATATATTTGTAGACTATTAAATCCACAAAGCAGAACCATTTGATTTTCATTTAACACAAAATGGAAACAAATATAACACCTTTCAAAGGCAGGATGCTAAAAAGAGAAGCAAATTATTTAAGTTCTGGATCAGCGCAGCTTGGCAAATTCACATCGAGGGAAGGCCAAGATTTAAACCATCCACACAGCAGAGAGCTGTGCCAGGGGACCATGGTACCAACAACCCTGGCTGGGCAGAGGACACCTTCCACTGCGCCACCACAGCCCAACGCTGGTGGAGGGGGATAAGCATCCCCAGTCCCATCATCACTGCACCTGGTTTCATGTTCAGCTTCTGCTTTGCATACCTGGATTCATTTAAATTGGGGTATTTTAAATGAAAATAGGCAGAGCACCCATCAGTGCCAGAAGAGGAAAGGTTTGAGCTCCTCTAGACCAAAGCCTCTGGACAAGACCAGATGCTTTAGAGAAAGGTACAAGAAACGTTTTAATTGAGGGTTGTCACCTCTGGAAAAAGGGGTTTCTTCCTAACCCTTTGCTAGCTTTGTCCTAGAGCAAGAGAATTTCTATTCTTCCTAACCTGTAAAATGAAATAAAATAAAACTGCTCCTACTCAAGGTACCTGCAGATGTTTTTGATTACCTATAAAGTTAAATCCTCTTATTGCTTTTTACACCTAGTCCTTCATAGCTAGGATTCACAGTTTTATTGAATGATTATCTAGTTCTGTTTCAAGAAAAAAACCCACTTAACTGCAACCTAAATCATCTGAAGCCATCTTTCACTTTGCTCTTGTTGGCTTGCTCTTCTCACAACCCCATAAGCCACAAACTTTCTGCCCCTGCAGAAGAGCCAGGCCAGCACCTCTGGAGCACCAGCACAACCCCAGCCACGCATCCCGCTTGTCGACCAGAGCTGCCATCTGCCAGGGCCCCGTCCTGGCCATCACGCTTTTGTGAAGTCCCTGATGAGCACGACACAATTAACGTTGCCTGAAAAGCCACTACACCACAAATGAAAGGTGACAAGGAGTTGAGGCAGTAGCAGGGGGGGCATGGCGGAGGGCAGACCGGTCAGAGGACTCGGCAGACCAGTTAATGCGCGTGGCAAAATGGGTTTGATCTGGGCGGGAGATGATGGGGAGGGATGCAGGGAGAGAAAAAGTCTGGAAAAGTGAGACTTTTAGAAAGCTCTTCCCACCCCATCACCAGAAAGGCAAATAGGAGGCGAACACACACTTTCTATAGGGTTATTCTGTCATGAAGTGGAAAGTCATGAAGTCTATCCATAGCATCACAGTGCCAATCACCAGCAGGTTTACCTTGCTAGGACATGGAGGATGCGACCAACCGCACCAGGAGGTTGTTTTACTAGCTCTCTCTTCTTCAAACAATCCTCACAACTACACCAATTTTGTGCTGCTAATCCTCTACTTCTCTGGCCCACACCAAACTCAGCAACATTTCCTCAGCATACCTTCATCTTTTAGTCTTCGCTTCCACACTCAGGACAAACATCTATGTTCTTCTTCATCTTTTATTCTTCATCTGTTACAGGAACTCTCTTCCTCAGGAACTTTATTCAAACTGATCAGCTTCTTGTTTCTTCTGTTGCTGCTTCTCTCCAACTGATTCAGTTCCTGGTTAATATCTCTCTAACCTCGCCCACCACCCCAACCATGATCACCTGGGGGAAGGCAGGACCTCACACAGGTGGGCCAGGTTCTGCCTCTGGGGCCTGAAACCACTGGGGCAGCAAAACATTCTGCTGGGTTGGGACTCATCCATAGGTCAATTCCAACTCGGGGCCCACAGCCCAGGCCCCAGCACTTCAGAGGTCTGTGCCCGACACAGCTGCAGGAGTGGGCTCCTTCTGCCGGTGGAAACAAGGACTCGGCTAAATGTGGCGAGCTACAAGTTTCTGCAACAACGTGCAAGTCTCCAACATGTGGCCCGTAACGTAGCTGTTGCCATGGTAAATATTCATGTTTAGTGAAAAGTGTTAAATCTTGTATCATAAGTTAAATCAGCTGCCAAGACACATTTTCACAAGTAGGGGAATTTTTGTCTTTTCAGAATGGAATGTTTTTCAGTTGACATTGATTTTTCCCTAAAATAAGTCCCCCAGAAAGGAAGCCAATCACACGTGAGGCAGTCCAAGAGCTGAATTACTCTACTCCTTCTCTGAATCATCAACAAGTGTTGTGTGTTAGTGTGTGCGTGTGTACAAATGCACTGTGGCTTCAAAAATCCCAACCTCTTATACAAATGAGCAGTTATACCATTTATTCGGAATATTAAACCAACGATCCCAGCAGAAATAGCAGCGATACATCATATTTTGGGTGATGAGACTTCAACAAGTAACTTTTCTAAATAGGAAGCATCTCAAAGGAAATAATTAAATTTAACTTGCCCTGGCCTTCGCACAAATACAATACTCAATCCTGAGCCTGAACATACAGTTGTTTATGTAGGTCAAGGACTGAAGTAGTAAGAGCACATTTACTTGCTTTTATCTTTCTTGTTCTGTATTTCAAAAGAGGATAAATGGTCCTAATACAACTTCAGAAAGAGAGACAAGTTAAAAATAATGCAGAATTGGTTAAAAGAAACCTGTTACTTTTGTTCATTTAAAAACTATTGTGAGGAAATCTGACTGATAATCAGTTCAAGATCTGCAAAATGACTTATGTGTGTCCTTTCACTCCTGAACTACTCAAAATTAGCTCATTCTAGCATCTTATGGTAAATCTTCCATATTTAAAGCAAAATGCATTTCCAACAGAAGGTTTTTTAGAATAAGGGGGGCAGGGGGAAATGGTAATTCTGTAATTAGCCCAATTTCACTCATAACAGGGCAAATAACTCCACTGATAACAGAGCAACAATGCACAACTAGTCCTAAAGTCTGAACAGAAAAGACAAAGCAGTCATCTTTTGGCGCTGCAACCAAAATAAAATCACAAATAGCAATGACCTTCTTCCTTTCTCCTACCCAAGCCCCACATTAGAGAGAACTTCTCCCACTGACACACAGGAGGAAGACTCAGCCCCCAGACCAGTCGTGCAGCTCCTGCAGATGTACCACTACCCTGCCCAACGGTGGAGAGCTCTTCGTCAACGCTGGGTTCTCCTCTTCCACACCTCTCTTCTACAACAGCAAACTGGTTTTCACCTTGGTTGCGTCTTCTGCAGTGAGGATTTTAGCCAACAGATTCTTTTCTTCTTTACCTATCTCTGAGTAGCAACAGCCAGCAGCCAGTCACATCCTTGTTTCTAAGTTAAGAAACACTTCTGATTCCTCCTCCTCTCTCTAATTACTGCTCCACAATCGATTTGCCGTACCCCATGCCGGATTCGCACCTTAGCTCCTCACCTCTAGTCATTAAAACTCAAACTCTCCTCCCATCCCCTCCACAAAAGAAATTTTCTAGCAAGCAAGCTACTGCTTACGCTCTCTTATCTCGCTCTCTACTGAAACCGGCTCTACTAAAAGGCTGAAGCATATTTAGCACTCCCAGCTCTCTGCTTGTCTCTTTCTTTTATTTTACATGGTTCAATGTTCTCATTCTGCCTTCTCTCCTGCTTTCTCTACCCCAGTGCTACAATAAGACATCTTCTGTGACACCTTTTAAAAAAAAAAGATCCCTGAATTAACATGACTTGCACTGCATGGTATTTTCACACCAGCCATTTGCTAATGTCACAAACACAATTAGGAAGTCAGGGAAAGAGCTTACAGGAGCAGATGAAAGATAAACCAGAAAGCTTTTACCTGCCAAGCTCCCAGGTTAGGGCTCTAGGTTGCCCTCGGATCTAACAAAGCTATAGAAGAGCCACATTAAGGAGATGCATAGTCACAAAGCTGTAAATATCAAGTGTGGCTTTTTCCATCCTCCTATAGACGTGGATTTTTGCTACCATAATTTGCAGGCTGGTAGCCATAGGTGGTTTAAATTCCCGGTATTAAAAAAAGCTCAGAGCGTTACTGACAATTAAAAAGAGCTTTTACACATGCACAATAACACTTCTCATGCTTTAAAAAAAATAATATGCATATCCATATTACCATCATAATAAGTGCCACAGAGTGACATGATATGATTGAGTATAATGGCTCCTTTGGAGCCATTATGGTCGATCAGTAAATAATACACTTTTGAAATTGTCTAACTACATATTTACACTTGTCAACTCTCATACACTTCAGTGACAGAATTTAAAAGAAACACTATAAAAAATTGTAAGAACATTAAACCACAAAAACATTACACTGAAGTAGTATTAAGGTTTGACTTAAACCCACAAAAACATGGAAATTCCAGGTTAAGGCTAAATCTCTGAAAACAATACTGTCTTTAGCTCACCAAGCTGCTTGTGGTGGTCCAGGCAAAACAAGGGATGAGGCAGGGGTGGGGACCACGGGGTCATGGTGGTCCAGGGCATCAGGTGAGCACCAAGCCATTGTGGAGGGCTCTGGCTACCAAAATTGCCAGCCTGCCTGCACTGACTTTACTGTTCAGCAGGACACCATTGTATGGTATTTAAAACAAAACAAAACAAAGCCTAGACCTTTCCTCTATTTATTCAGATGAAATTCCCAATTAAGTTGAGAAGAATTAGTCTTCACTTATTTCGGAAGAGGCCCCATTGAGACACTGGGAGCTCTGCCTAGATGAAACACATGGAGAAAAACTTAAGGCTTTGACCCTAAAAAGGCATTGTTAAAAAAAATATGTTAAACAAACATGACAGCAGAACATTAATATCCCGAAGATTTGCTTCATGTGGGGAAAAAAAACAAAAAAAAAGACTGGGAAGCAAGATGTTTTTTCAAAAGTGAAATATGGGCTTGGCGTTGGTTTTTTTAATTGATAATTCCATGTCTCTTGTTCAGCTGTAGTCACTTCTGCTCCGAGCAGCGGTGGCAGCAGCTTTATTGGATCCAGTAGAGCTCTGCTGAAAACAATAAGCATCGAGCCCCCAAACACTGTCTGTCTTTCTGCGAGGGTCACATCCTGCTGCCCTGAAGTCAAGGGGATATTGAAAGCTTGTGAGACGCCAAGAGCAGCCCCAGGCCTGTGGCACCTCCTTCACAACAAAGGGACCCCAAACGCTGCAGATGCCCTGCACTACAGCCCTGAACCATGCTGTAAAAAGCAATGATGGATATTTTCCTACAGCAAAGGTCTTCCTTTCATATATCTGTATCTCCTTGCTCAGACTTATCTATTACCTAGCTTGTGAGAACAAAATCCATAAAGGCTTGGCATAGCAGGCTCCTGAAGTTGTCTGAAGACACAACCACCACACCCCTGTCAAGAGGGAATTACAACTCGGTTTTATAGTCAACTCTCCCCTCGACTGGCTGATGACAGAGCAGCCTCCCTCTACGCTCAGCATCTGGGATTTTACGGCTGCTGTATATAAATGGGATTTTCATGACAAACAACTCTGTATTCGGTTTCCTTGTATATCTGAAAGTGAGAATGATCTCTTAAGGCTCTGCTGGGAAGGAGTATTAATGAAGACAAAGAGTATTTCAGGCTATTTCTCCCAGGAGCATTATGACGATGACAATATAATGACTTTGTCCTACACAAGTACTTTAAGTCCGCATCTCCTCCTGACACAGCTCTTCGGGACCCCCCTGTAAGAATGCTCCACACGATGGCCCTCGCAGCCCCCTCCCCTCAGCCAGCATCCCACCATCCCAGACAGGATCTGCCACCAGCTCCGAGAGCTTTCTCCAGTCTCTCATTTCATAAGCCCTCCCTGGAGATGTTTTTTGATTAAATATTATAAACCACGGTACAACGAAGACTTAATAAACCCTGTTGCCTTTTCACTTTGCACAGAGTCTGTCTCCTCTTACCCTACCTCGTGGCTCATGCAAATGTCAGAGTAAGAACAGTTTTTACATCTCGTCAGGTCGCCCCAGAATGATATAAGCAAAGGTAAACAAACTACTGAAGTCTGGGTATTTTTACTTCAGATGGGATGTAAATCAGTGGATGAAAGCTGGGAATAAACTGGCAATATGAGGGCAGCTTAATAAAGCTTCCTCCTCCAGCTCAGTGTTTCCTCAATGCAATGTAGCTGACAGAACTCTACACTAAGGAAAAAAAAAAACAATCCATAGAGATAGAAATATTTTCCCCAAAGTCAAAGACACTCTTCCTTTAAGATGTTTTGGCAACTCTTACAGAGAAAGAAAAGCATTTCCCTACTGAAGGCAGAAATCTTCACCCGTAAGAACTCAGGAGGAGACTGGACACCAACCCAAGTACTCAAAATGGGCACAAGCTTCATGTGGGACATCCCAATGAAGAGACCAGACACCATGAATGCTTGGGATGGGCACAGGCTCCCCATGGGACACCGCAATGCAGCAGAACTTGGGAAACAGAAAGAAGGTGCTTGGTTTCTGCTGTACCACATGCACCCCTTCTTAAAACAATAACCAGAACAAGAGCTTTATCCCAGGGCTCAAATCAGAAAATGACTGGTCCTGTGTGGAGTTGAAAGCCCCTAGGAAGATGGGTTTTTAAGAGCAGCAGCTACAGTTGTCACCTAATTGTCTGACCAGTGGGTGCCCCAAACCTACAACCTCCTCATGCCATTATCTCCTGGCAGAAAGATGCTATGTGCTTCCACTCTTCCCTCCCTGCCTCTTTGTTGAAAGCTCTCTGGCTGCTGGTTTCGAGTCTGCTTTGCTCTACCTTTCTCTCCATCACCTTGCTGTGCATGAGGACTGGTGAGAAAACGTTTCATCTGCTCTTACACTTCAATTTCCCAAGGCCGTTATGGAAAAAAAAAGGCTGTCTCCCATCTCCTGCTGATGATAGTTTTATCAGATAATAGCATGAAGCAGGAATGATCCTATAAGCATTACCCCAAGATATCTGAAGAGCAGTGGTGAGACAGATCATTCTCATGTTCACCCACCAACAGGCAAAGCCTCAACAATAACTAAGGGACAGGCAAAGCCTTTCTACTAAAGACTATATCATTACTCCAACCTGCCATGAGTAGTTGTTTGACCTCTCTGATTTTCTGCGTGCACATTGTAGTTTTTTATATTTTAAGTTAAATCTTGCTGAAATTCAATGGCTCCAGACACAGCAGTGTCAAGGAAAAGGAGCCTCTGGTCCCTGAGAGGGACTTCTCTCAATGCTGGCTTGACACACAAAATCTGTTTCTTCAGTTATGTCTTCCCTCTTACCTATTTTAGAAATGATGGTGTGAAAACAAAATAAAAGCTTATGATAAAAAACATCAAGAAAGCTGAGAAAGTATTCTTCAGATCACATTTAGAGGCCTTGGCTCACAAATGTTTTAATACCAGGATAGCCACTTACACACCCCAGCTTTGCCCCTGCCCCACACCAGTGAGTGCAGGCTCTCACACCTTTCCAAAGCACCAGCAGCTCCATCTTCAGCAGCCCAAGAATTGCCCTGTTCAATAAAAGCAGTTACTGCAATACAAAACTCCAGCTACAAAACCCACTTTGGACTTACAACGCTCTGCATCCGATGTTTGCGGGACACGTTTGCTATCCGTGTGATCTCAGAACTTCATCACACAACATGACATCTCTGCTGTGCCACTCCTAGTTCCAAATGTGTCCTGAAGTATCTGAAGACTCAACTAAGGGATTTTAATCGTGCATTCAAAAACTCTAGCAAGCCAGGGTGAAGTTTTGCAGATAAAAGCTCCGCTCAGGACTTACAGTTCACACAGCAAAATCTTTTCCTGTTAAGTGATTTATCAGAATAATGGACATTATTTGTGTGATAAAACAGATTACCTGAAAAATTGTCTCAAGCAATCATTATAGTCACAGCAAAGTCAGGGCTTGTTCTACTACAGCAACAAAAATTCTGTATTTGGTTTCCTAAATATAAAGCAATAAAAATTACCGTTAATTCAGCCAGGATAGAAGCCCTCATTTTAGGTGTGAGAAGATTTTTGTTCTTAGAAGGCGTGAAATTCCCCTTTCTCCTGGTGACAAGAAATGCCCCTTAATGCCCCATCTCCTCCAGGACATAGCCAAAGTGGAAATAATTTTCAAAACTAATATGTACATGGAGTAACATGGTTAACATCATCCAATGAATTTAGATCCACCTACACAGTATAAATATATCTAGATACACTGTCACCTTCAGCAGAATTCATTAAAATAATGTTGTATCTTCCTTGTTAAATGTAATTTTTTTAATTGAAATTTAATCTTACTGCATTATTTGGTAGATTTTTAATTGACATTTGTAGTAATTAATTGGTAAGCATTACAGCTTTGTCTGAAGAATTTAAAACTAAATTTGACATCGAGATTGGCCAGCCACTGCTGTGAGGTGCCTGCTGGGAGCATTTCATCATCTTCCCAGCCCCTCCTGCTGATCAGAGGTGGGAGATGATGGTCTCTTTCTTACAGTCATGAATTACATTACTAATGTATTCCATTACCACCACGCAAATGTCATGTTAATTCCTGATCATCATCAAGTCAGACAATGGTTTCCACGCTGGCACCCAGCCAATTAGCGGTGTGGAAAAATATTCCGCCAATTATATAACTTGAATTAGGTTAAGGACTCAAGAGAAAGCAAAATAAATGCTTTGAAAATACTTCTGAGATAAAATGTAAGTTGACACTGTCTTCATGTGCTATAGCCAATGTTATACAATCTGATAGGCAGCTGCCAACATTCATAACTGTTTATTAAATCTAGCCTCTCTTTATGGTGGCAGCTAAGATCTGTATTTTTACCAATATTAGGTTCATTGTGTTATGAAAAAAGACCAAAATACTTAGGAGCATTCACACCAGCTTATAAAACATATTATGTAGTATATTAAATTGTTAAAATTACTTCTCTCCTCCCCCCCGCCACAGAGAAAGTTCCATGGACAGAAAAGTTTCAGAAAAGCCAAGTCTTTCTGTAGCCACTGATACTTTAAGGAGCAAATGAGGACCTGCAAGGACGCAAGTGCCATCTCCAGGCTGCTGCCACCTCTCCTGCCACGCAGCTCTGCTGGGGGATGCCAGGCTCTGCTCCTGGAGCTCTGTCCAACTCCTTCCATCCCATCAACATATCTGGGTTAGCAGAACTTGCTGACCTGGGGGAACTCACCCCTGCTCCACAGCTGCAGACAAACCCCTTGGGCCTTTGCTTCCTGGCCATCACAAGAAGCATCATGGGCAGGTAAAGTCCTTTGTGCAACCAGAACCCTGTCCAGCAGAGGAGAGGACAATAGCAGGAGCAGGGCACCCCTGCAAGAAAAGGTCACCACAAAGCCTGGGTGACCTGGTGGTCACCTCCAAATGCAGAGACATGGCAGGTTTCTAACGTTGCATGCATGGCACCGAGCCCCACCAGCAGCAATGCCATGCTGGCAACTTGCTGCATGACCAGCTTTTTATTACCACCCCATTATTTTGATTTGTTCTGGTTTTAACTCAATTGATTGTACAGGCATGGTTATCTCCAATTTAAAAATGTACACAGCACCAGTTCCTCAACTTTAAAAATTTATAACTATGAGCAATTTGTTAAAACCCTTTACCGTGTCTTTCTGTCTCATTTTCCCGGGTGCTGCAACGAGGCAATTCACTGTTCTGGCTGCTTACCCTAGATGACCTTTGCCTGCCATAAAATGGCATACAACTAAACGCTCTGCTTTAAATAAAACCCTTCCCTCTTCGAAAGGCCCTACGTATTCAGACAACACAATCAGCAGCAACCACATTTGGTTACTCAATAAGCTGGAAACTTCTAAAACATGTAGGGCGGTGAATGAATTCCTGACATCACCAGGGACACTCGAGTGGGGAACAAGAGAGACCGCTGAGAAGTGGCTCTTGCTGCAGCCGGAGAAAGGATCACTCCTTTAAGCTGAACTCTCAAGGAAAACGAGAACAAAAACTGAATTAGCTCAACACGTACCCTCTGCAGTCAGCACATTGCTAGGCAACTTACCATCTCTTGATAGAATTATGGTGGAGGGCTGGTCGTACATCAGGGTTAAGATGAACACAAGCACCAGTTTTGGCCAACTGCTCCTTTCCAGTGGGACTGCTCAACGCTCGGTCATTTCATATTATTATTTTGCAGTAGTTTCAAAGCACCTAGAGAGCCTAATGCATTCAGAAGGTATTTTAAAGCTATTATGTGACATGAAAATTTTAAGATAACTGCAAGTAAGTGAATTTTAGGAGGAATAGCAAGAGTCTTTCTTTGTTGAAGCCAGCATTCGGAGAGAGTTAACAATCCTTCTTTTCGTTGCTTTTATTTTTTGATACTGAAGCTATCCAGAGGGCATGCTACTCAAACACTTTGTCTTTACTCCAGATGCTGGTTGGCCACAGCTCCATACCTCTGTAACTCAAGCTGGTATTTCAACAGGATGCTTCAAAACACCCTGGTCCATTCATTTGCCACCACTGAGACCAGACTCAAAGTCTCATTACTGGCAGTGCCACAGGGCTATCACAATACCTGGCAATGCCATACTCAACCCATGCCAGCCCTGGAAGGGCCTCAATCTTTATTAGTGACTTAGATAACAAGATTCAGACTCCAGGCATTATTTACAGTTATTAAAGAAGTATTAAGCAAATGTACAGACTGCTTTAAATAGAGGTACGTACCTTGCACATAACCCCAAGTTTTCCACACATACTGCACAGGCACAAAGAAATAATTAATTAGCTAACCACTGTGATTAAAAATCAATTGATTCATATGTGACAGAGCAGTGAGAAATTTCTGTATTACTGGGGAAGTCTGGAATTGGTCCCTGTTTGTGGATCTTTGTTGTATCAGTGAGGCTGGTAATTCAGACATGAAGGAAATGGTAAGAATCCCTCTCCTGCATGCACACTTTGAGCTGCCATATGGGTTTATTCAACTGTTTACTACACCAGTCGGTAAAAACTGAACAGCTATTATAATCTTTGCTAAATGACATGGTAATTATGCTACCTCTGGAAAAAAAGAAAAAAATGGAAACATGAAAAAAAAAAAATCACAATTCACTGATGTGAGAATTTCTTGGGTTTTATAATCTTTGAATTAAAATGCACTTTCTAACACACAGAGGGATATTCAATATATAATAGAAACCTGAATTTCTTTTAAAAAAACATTTGTGCTCCCATTTCCTACACAATTTAATCATGCAGATTTCCTAGTTTTGAAAGATTTCTTACACAGATCTTCCAATTCTCCTGTAGAATCAGATGATTCTTGCTTTCTCAACCTCAGTCTTCTGATTAATGAAGAAATATTGTCCCTCTTCTCAGCTCGGTTATTAAGAGAAGCAATCAGAAGCAAGGGGGAAGAGGAGAGGGCACGGGAAGGCTCCCCATGCCAGGCTGCTGGGGGACAGGGACAGTTGGGAAAGTCACAACCATCACTTGTTTGGCACAACAGGGACCACCAGGCATCTTGGGTGCTTAATATCATGGGAAAATGGCCATTGACAAATAACAGAGAAGGTGGTCACCCCACATCACTCTCTCAAGCTTGACCAAGTGCACCCTGGCCAAAATTGGCTGTTAAAGGCTTTGTCCCCAAGTTCCTCCAGGCTGGGCATCCAGCACCAACGCCATGCTGAACAGGGCAAGCGTGTGTGACGAGACAGCTCTCCTGTGTACCAATGACACCATTTTGTCACTGGGATGCAAGTGCAGCAAACGCTGGAGATAATTATTTGTTGGCAATGGCTCCTTTGAGAGTCCACCATGTGGAGAGGAGGATTCATATTTAATCACGACACAACTTGCCCACATAAGCATGTTTAGAACTTGTCTATCTGCAAGGCTTCAGTTCCCAGCAGTAGCTTTGCCTGCATCATGGGACTCTGGCTTCACCACCAAAGACCTCATAGATTAGAGATTTTTGAAAGAAGAAAGGAAGGAAGGAAGGGAGTATTTTTTCTATATTGATAACATTTGGTACCACTGCTATTTATTACAATTAAGGTCTTTTCAATATAATATAAAAAAGACAATACAAAAAAACCCCCCAAATCCCACCATATTAAAAAGGGGAGAAAAGGGTGAGGGAAAGAGAGATTGTAAGAAAGAATAAGTGAGTTACTGCAAACTTAGGTTTGACGACTCACCAGTTTTAGTTGCAGGCATCACACATATCCACTCATGACTCAGGGCAAATATGGGAAAGGATCGAAACCCTTATCATGGCAAATGTGTCTGGAAGCCGGAGTCACTCAGAAAAAATGTTCTCAGGAGACTGAAAGACAAAAACATGTTTTAAAACTTCACTCAGAATCATATCAAAGCCTACCCTTCTCCTTTGAAAATAAAAGGTGGTTATAAACGCTGGAGGTGGGGAGCACATTACAGGAGTATTTCTACATATCAAACATTATCACACAGAAGACTTTATTTGGCTTTAAATAAAACAGAAACTTACAATATTAAGAAAGGTTTTTAAAGACACACTCATTACACATTTGCAACGTGCTCCTCCGACAGGCAAGCTTATGTTCCTTCTGAACACCAAAATGTGTCACCATCCAAATCCATATTCTGCTTGAAAACTCTCCACTGTGCACGAAATTCACATACTTTAACCTACTTTGCATTATCAAAATATAACAGTCTCTGAATTCCTGAAATATTTACTCTCTGCCTTCCCTCACTGCATCCTGATAAAACCTTAACAAAATGTAGAATCTCTTGTTAGCGATAATATTTCCTCTGAGATAAGAAAAAATATATAAAAGCTATTTGATGTTCAGGGTGAAAAGGCAACATTTGCAGACATCAGTTAAGAAATACCAATTAGTATGTTTTTTTTTTCCCCAGCTATTAGTAACACTGATTGAATTTAAGCTTAGCTCAGAGGAAGCTGCTTGCTGCAGAAACATCCATTTTACTATTGAGGGTATTTTAAAATAAGATGCATCATTTCTTCACTGACAAAGTTTCCACACTGAGTAAAAACTCCTGTTTGGAAATATGAACAGAAGTGCACCCAGGGCTGTTCTGCATCGCACCCATGAAACCACATGGGATTTAAAGAGCAGCTCCAGTGCCTGCCCAAATCGGGGAAGGGCACTTGCTGCCCAAACAGATGCACCAACATCTGGGAGAGCTTCTGCTCCCTGGACCACTACACAAGAGGGACCTGCAGCAATAAACCCCAGAAAACAAACTTTGCAACGGATAAAAATGTCCTGATGGACTGGGGTAGAAAAACATATGAAAACAAAAAATTATGTGTTCTGATCTCTTCATTCCCCAGTCCTCTCCCTCGACAGCATCTCCAAGGCTGTGGCTGTTCCCAGCTTTTCCACATCTACCAGCGCTTTGGCAGTGGCAAGAACTGCCATCTCCAAATTAACCTCATGAAGTTAATTATTTTGGCAGCCCACTGCAGCCTTCCTGAGCAACATCTGGAAGCTTCCGTCTTAGCAACAACTGCATGAAATTTCATAAGACAAAAACCAGGTACTTCTCTGGCCCTGGGGCTTTCTCCCATTCTTTGCTGAATGCAACGCAACGGCTCCAAGAAGATCACAAGAGTTCAGAAATCTAAATATAGGGATTATGTGACCCTATTAGAAAACTGTGCTACACAATAAAAATAGATCCAAAGGGGGTTTTTTAAAGAGCGTTTATGCTAAACATGAGTTCTCTCTCAGAGACTCTGAAATACCTGCAAACCAAAAGTGACCTGCATCTTGCACTGGCTGTATTTTATTCATGAGGAAGCACTTGAGCACTGGAGGAAAGCAACTGAGCAGTGTCAGGAACACACATCCGAGGCTCTCTTTATTGCTGTGCTTGATGACAGATATGCAGATGGATACGTAGCTGAGCAGAAAGCTGCAGCTACACATGGGGCAGGATTTCTCCAGCTGACTTGCTGCACCACCACAGCATTCAACTGCTCAGTAATCTTTATCCATGATACGTCTGTAAAGCAGGAAAGCATCATTAGATACTCCTCGTTTAAAAGATGAGGAATTGAGGCTCATTTTGGCTAATGCTTGCTCAAGAGATTCCATGATCTTTTGAGACTTTTGAGTCAAAATGACTTCTCTAAATAATACATTTAGTTTGCAGCAGATGAGGGGTGTGGTGTACACAAGCACTGTCCTCACCTCCAGATCGCTCTTCTCTCTCACATCCTTCCTCAAGCATAAGAAATGTCTTGGCACCTTTGTGCCAGCACAGCTGGGAGAGCTTCTACAGGAAGCTTCTTCTTGTTCTAAGGAACAAGAAACAGTGCTGGGAGTAGGTAAAGACATCCCATCCCAGCCTGGCCTGAACTCCAGTGATGCACCTGGAAAAATGCATGTTTCTTATGTCATCAAAAACTGACCTCAACAAATACTCCAAAACAGGAGTATTTCTTCAGCCAGGTTTCCCAAGGGAACAAGGCTTATGTGATCACCATGTACTTTCTGTGCCTAGCCCCACCTGCAGCTTTTGAATCCCTTGGGATTAACAGGAGCAGCGAGCTCCCAAATACATGAATTCTCACGGCATTAAGTCTGGGACTTGCACCACTGGAGGCCTCCAAAACCATCTGATCAGCTGTCTCCAACAGCCAGCTGGCTCACCGGCACACGGCCAGCTCCAGGCTGAGCCCTGCCAGGAGGGAGCCCAGCATGGCCTGGAGGCAGCTCAAGCACTTCCATGGACCTCAACGCTGGAGAGCCTGGGGAAACCACACGTAGTGCGGAGGGGAAGGGTGGAGGAGGGAGAGAAACAGATAATAGATCGGTTCTGATAAACCGAAGCCTTTAATGATCTACCCACGCACTTGAGTTCGATCTGGCATTGACAAATTGAAGCTTTTAATGATGCGCCCACACATTTGAGTTGGACACTCCTCTTCTACAACTTTCATAAAAATAGCCTGCCGACTTAAAGATAGAGAAACTCTTAATAACGCTGCAACACGAGCAAAACTCTTGACTGCTCTTTTGACATAACTTCTCCCACAACAGTTCTTGGATGTGGTCTCCAACACAGACCTTCTCCTGCACTGCCTTGCTCAGATTCTCCAAAGGCTAGAGCTAAAGAAGGGGCAATGAGATGCAGCAGCTTTAGCATAACTGAAGTACAAAGTCAATCAAACCTTGAAACAGGAATCTGGGCTTCATTAATTCCAGCAATCACAACGTTTTTATTATCACTGTATTAATCAGAATAGGAAACCTATTAATCTGCCCCCAACAAAAATTAATCTTCGTAATATTGAACACATTTGAAAGACAAGTTTTAATATTCCACTATTTAAATCTCAACAGCAGAGGTGCACAGCTCAGATGATCTGACAGACACTATGGACTTCATCTCATCAGCATGAGATCAGACCTACCATCTTCACCTTTTCTTGATGCTTCTAGCCCTTTTGATGCATTTCCGCCCTGGGGTTCAGCTGCTCCTGGGGCTTTTGAAGCAACCAAGAGCATAGCTTCCTACATCAAACTGCAAAACTGCTGCAGCATTTGATGCAATTAAAGAGTTGCCAAGAGCTGATGCTGTGACCTAAGGAACACATCCAGCAGTGTGTGGGTGGCACAGAGTGGAAATGTCACCCCAACCCTCATCAGCACTGCAACTCCTACCCCAGCCACGTGCAAGCTGCAAAACACCCCAAGGCTACCAGGAGATGCAGCATCATAACAGATCCCAGCTTCAAAGAGAAAATGGGTAGAAAAGTCCTTACAAATGGAGTGGGACAAGATAGAAAGGGGCTGAAGAAATAACGACAAATGTGACTGAAAAAGAGGAAGACAACTCAAAGCATCTCCAGCTCCCCATGACCTGCCTGGGTTGGGTGGCATAGATGAGCACCCAGCCTCAGTTCTGCTGCTGCTCTTCCATCACCGTCCTGTAGTGGCAATTGGTGGTGGACATGTTATTTGGCCAGATTTTCATTAAAGCAGCTTTCATGAGCATATATATGCATGCACACATACATAGATGCACATACACCCGGGGACTGTATGTGGCATAATGCAGTTCAAAGCCTGACCAAATGCAGAACTTGGGTCACCTTATGCATCACTCATATTGGGCCGTTTAGTGACATCAAGGAAACTACCAAATACTGTTTTCACTGATGATTTCTCAAAGCCATGTTGCACAAAAGAAAACAGGTTCAACTTGTATATCAGTGCCTAAGAGACCGCTCCAAAACAGACAACTGTAGGAAAAGTTGTGCCCATGTATACATATATACAAAACTGTTTTTAAGTGACTGTTTTAGACCAGAATAAATCTGTGTTCCACCAATTAAGCTTTGAATGCATGGCTGATACTGTTCGCTATTCTAAACAAGCAGCATAATAAATGCAAAACTTCAAATATTTTAGAGAAAATACTTGGAGAGTTGAGACATTAATTTTGCCATCTACAATCTGTTTCACAGGGATTCAAAAAGCGTTATTGCCACCCTGGGTACGTTGGAATAAAGAAGAAACACCATCCTTTCCTATTTACATATTAAAAAATATGTACCTTCTTGATACAGACTACCCAGCCTGCTGATATATGACTCTGTTATAAACAATACAGCCTGTCTAGAAAATACAAAACCCCAAACTAGATGCATTCTTGTGAGAATTACTGCACTCTTAACAGGTTGTAAGTGGAAATAAAAAAGTACTGCTGTCTTGTTTATCCTGCTCTCCAGCCAGTGTCCAGGGGGAGTGGGGATGGAGCAGCTGCAGCTCCCCAGGGCCCTGCCTAATGATGGAGCTGTTTACCAGGCACCACCAGCAAAATAAGAGTAGTTGTATCAACCTGGAAAACCTTGGGATATCATGATGTCTACATTCAGGTGAGAAAAAAAAAAGTAAACCACAAAACTCTCCAAAAATCCCTACATCCCCCAAAATAACCCAACCATGCCTATTCTTATTTCTACCTTATATACCTATGTTTGATTGTAGCTTGAGATGCTCAGCAACTTCCTAAAATCTTTCAATACAGACATAATTTTCCCAAAATAACCTTTCTTTTTTTTTTTCCCTTTAAATAAATTGCCATTAGAAACACATGCCCAAAGCATCCTTACAAAGTCCACAAAGGCTGCTTGCAAGTGGAACTTCATTGCACTGAGTAGTAACATTTGTTCTCCCCTTTCAGCTGGGATCCACCTCAACTTTTTGATGTTGGTTGGAGCTTTTATTTGCAAATAGAGCAGAGCTGCTTGGGACGGAGGGCTCCTCTGGAGCATGCCATGTGGCCTGCACAGATGTTCCTTTTATTCCCGTGTCCCACAAGGCTCCGTGGCTCGCTAGTGTTAAACAGATTACGCAAGTAGAACACTTGATTTTGCATGTCCCCCTTTTTTCCAACAGTTGTCTAATTTGCTCAACTCATTTTGCCCCCCACCCCCCTTTCCCTCCATAATCACTATAGAAAACACAAAAATGAGGCAGAAGCAAGGAATTTTCTCCTCCAGGAGCAGAATTCAGAGAAATGCTCAGTGCCTGCAAACAAAGCTGAAATACAGAACAAAACTCTTATTTAGACAGTAAAGTAACTAGCTCATGAGATGCCAGGTCTTCTAAAAAAACCATCATACCCCAGTAAAGCCAGTCGCTACAAGTATCATAATCTCTCACCCTTATTTAGATGTCCAAATGAGAATTGAACTTTTTCCAAAAAAAGAAGAAAAAAAAAAAATATCTAACACCAATTATGGGTGCTAAGCATTTGAAAATCCTTCAAAATCTGGCCTTCAACTGGATCACAAAGAAGGAGCTTAATTTCCCGGCTGTCAGGCATCCCAATCAACAATTGAAGTCAATGGGATCTACACACTACCTTATTTAAAGAAAAAAAAAAAAAAAAAAAAAGCCTAAGAGGCTCATTAAGCAACTTCAGCTACGGGAGACAACCTCGCTGCAGAAGACAGCAGCTATACACAGCTTTGTGCATCAGCCACTTTGCTCTCATGCTTAATTTGATTAATCATTTTGGTATTATCCCCAATTAGAAGAGTGTCTACCAGGAAAAATAATCAAAAAAACCTCCTAGTTAAGACTAAGATGCAGCAGAAAATGGCAGCTACTGAACATGCAACTACTTGGGACTTCTGGAATTTGCCGAGGATACAGAATTAAAGCTAAAAATTGTGGGCAAATACAAAGGCATTGGTGTTCCATCCAGACTGCGGATTTGGAAATTTTTTTTTTTTTAATAAACTGAAACCGAATTCCAGATGTTGGAAGTTGGGAAGTAAAAACTGCTTTAGCTGTAAAAACACAGAAAGGTGAGATAAAAAAATTCTGCTGAAATATAATGATTCTTAGGGATGAAAGCAAAGCCCATGCACCCCCTCCCTAGGAATGGGCTGGGACTGGATTTTTCCCCTCTGTGCCAAATCAGGTAGCAGCACAGGGGTATGCCTGGAGTTTCCTTTTAATAAGGGACAGACTGGAACAAAAATCCCAGGGAACTCCCTCATCAGGTCCCCTGCATTTATGATGCTGTGGCAGCTGTGAACAGAGCCCACCTGGACCCCCAGCACCCATGTCCTGTCTCCTCCTCACAACCCTACCTGTGCAGTAAGACCAGGGCAAGGGGGACTTGTGGATGCAATTAGTACATCCCAAAAAGATGTGCAAACCCACCATTTTCTTTCACCAAATGGAGAGTCCAAATCACCCCTGGCACAGCACAGCCACGTGTGAGGCTCCAGGATGTCCTTCAGCATCCAAATACAAATCAAACTTGAACCAGCACAACTGGTTCTTGTTTTAATATACGGGTTCAATCACCAACACTTGGGCGTTTTTAAAGAATCCAGGGCAGTATTTTGAGATCACTGGTTTTACCCGTTTATTTCCAACACAGCATCCACAACACTCTGCAGAGGAAGATACAAAATCATAGAGTATCCTGCAGCATCCCAACTCCAGCTCAGGAAGAGGCTCAGTTTCACCCTATAAATTCAAGGACAGCAGCAAATATTTGGATTTTGATAAGAAGGGGAATATTCATCAGCATACTTCACTAGTGATGCAGTCAAAACTTGCAAACTTAGTCACAGAAATATGACTGAACTTGTCTGCTACCACAAAACAAAGTACCGTCTAGTGGTTAAAATCAGAGGACATGATTCAGGAATGCAAGCCTTTTCAAAGAAGAACTAAAACACATGATTAAGTGCTGCTGAAGTCAATAGGCTGATTCAGAGACCAACTTTTGGAGCGATGGATAATACTCCCCACATTGCCATATGGCTCTCAGTCAAACTTCCTAGAAGCATTTGCTAATACCGGGTTCCACCACAGCTTTTGGGAGGCCTGCTTTTCTTTTGCCTTCCCCCCCCCCCCCCCCCTTCTTTTTTTAAACCTATGTCTGGAATGATTTTCACCCACTCTGAAGATCCTCTGGGCTCTCACCAACAGAGAATGCCCAACCATGATTATTCCAGGGTGGTGCAGACTCATGCAATGATTAATAGTCTCAAATGAAAGGTTACCTATAAATAATAAATAAATGCAAATATGTATTATATAACTATAAATGAAATAATAAATGCAGATATATAATGAATGCAAACTTGTTATAATCCAAACGCCCTTTTTGTGATGTTTAATAAAAGGTGTACAAGCCCATTCCAGCAATGAAATCCAGTGTGAGCATCTTGGCCAGCCAAGGGATCTCTGCAAACAATCCCAATCCCACCTTAAAACTCCCGAACCTGCTGCCTTTATGAGTTGCAAGCATTTCCCTCCTCCTGCCAGCTCCCCATCTACTTCTCCAGTAAAACCTTCCATGGCAGGTTTGCTGTTTCTTATCCTTCCAGTTGATATTGTCACAGCCTCCTGCGATGGGTGACAACCTCATGGCCACCGAGGTTGACCCCCCAGGTAGGCAGTATGGCCACCCCACGCTGAGCAAACCACATCCCTGAGGTTCTCCTTATCTCCTGGGAGCACCATCCAACAGCAGCACTTCCTGCTCCCCAGCCATCCTCAGTCCTGCCAATACAAACAAGAGCAAACCAAACCTTCAAGCAAGATAGATGGCTACCTAGCAGCACACAAGCTAACATTTTCAGCAACCCAGTTACAATTTTTGTTTGTATTTAAATGATGGGGAAAGGAAGGGGGGGGGACGACCACTGGCAGAGCCACCCACTGACTTTTCATGCCTTCCCCAAGGCACCCGACTGAAATAATCCGCTAATTTTGCACATTTCCTAATCTTTGCAAAGGTTGAAAAGTTATTCTTTATGTTTAGTCACGGAAAAGAAGGAATAAAACAAAAGCCCGATGAATTCTTGTTGGCTTTTTGAAACACTTCATAGTGCAGATAAGGCGTAACATCGCTTTTAAGTAGTTTGAAAATACCCTGTTACTTCCTACAATTAAATGAATGTAATCGCAGCCTAAGTCAGCCCTCCCAGCCATCTTGCCTTTAAGGCAATGGGGAAAGAAGAGGCACTATGACACACAGTACTTTTTCTGGCTATTAAAGTGTTTCTCCTTATTCAATATCTAAATTAAATCAAATGGAGTATACTAAGTAAGCCCATAAGACACAGCGCATGATGCAAGAGTCTTAAAATCCTTATCTCCTGAGCACTCCAGCTTAAAGGCTGATGTTTTATGTTCCCCTGCAGCGCACGGGGATCCTGCTGGCTTGGCCAGACTAGGAAAATAAGCTTCGAATGACCAAATGCAACTGCAACTTGAAAAGTAGGAACCAAACCAGACACAACAAACCACAGAGCAGCCGCCCCGGCCGGGCCGAGCTCACCCAGTGCTGCCATTCCCTCACCGGCCGCCGAGGACCTCGCAGGGCTGCTGATAAGATGCTCATGGGTAAAAGCCAAAGAGCTGGGTCGTTAATCACACGATCTTTAGCCCCGAGATGCAGAGGGTGAGGAAGGCAGAAAGCCGGCGTGTGCTGAGAGAGCGACCGATGCATGGAGTTGTGCGAATTCACTGAATTCCAAAGTTATGAATTCCTTGAGTTTAAGCGATTCTTGAAACGCCGCTGAGCCAAAATCCACAGTCCTGGCTGGATGCTCTCCCCACATGTCCTGGCACCAGGGTAAGAGGGTGGTGTGGTGTGGGGGAGCCCACCCCATCGCACACCCATGGGTGGGTTGGGTCATTTTCTGCCCGTGTTGTCCTGCAGAAAGTTCATGGGACATTCCCTGCACCAACTGCAGGTGACCCTGGGAAGACCTGGGTGCTCCTCCACACCCAGGCACCCATACCTCCTGTGCAGAGCTCAAGCAAGAAGCTCAGAGCACCATGTACCGCAAACCCCACAAATACCAGCCACCTATAAAATGAACCTGAGTTCAAGCCAAAGTCCAGCGTCTACCCTCCAAGTTTGGATATGTTTCTCTCCTGAATATATGTAATTAAAGCATAATTTACATGTGAAACATCCTTTTACATGTCCTATTAAAGGGACATTTACCGCAAAGAAGAGTTAAGCAGCTCAAATATTAAAATGTGAGTAAAACTACTGCTGATAACAATGACATAAATTAATATTGGTAGTTAATTAAGTCTGGCTGTATTGTCAGACTTTTATTGGAAGACTGAGGCTTTTTCACAAAATTTGTGTTACTAAATAGTATAATTTACTTAAGTACTTAGCTCTACCAGATCCATCAATTTAGTTTTTATTGTTCAACTCATCTGCCCTACATTTAGCGTACCTGCCCACAGAAACAAACCACACATTGTACTTTATTTCCTCCAAAGAAAAGCTCTGTAATTATCACCACATCTACTAAGTATATTTGGAGGTCAAATTTCAGATCTCTTCCTCCCCCCACCTTGTTACCTTTCAACTTGTAAATGCCAGAAAAGAGTTTCGAAAATTTAAAATATTCTTCTCTGAGCTGGGAAATGCAAAAATCCCATTTCCTCTGGACCAGATTTCACAGCTTGAAAGAAAAAGAGAAAAAAAAAGAGAGAGAGGGAAAGAGAAAGTCACTTAATGCTGCAGAGCAGCCACGGGGCAGGGGCTGTGATGAGAATGTTGGGACATCCTCAAAACCACCCAGAATTCAAATAATGCAAAGCAAAGCACTTGTGCAGCCGATCCACAGGTCAATGCAACCCTGCAGATGGAACTATTATTTGAGAAAAGATGAATTTAAAATCATGGTTGTTGTTTTTAAATTTGTTAGCAATCAATAGGAACTGGGTGCATCGTTCTCCAGGAGCATTTGGAAAAGCCAAATTAACATCACTGAGGGTATGCGGGGAAGCCCGGCCTTAGCCAGTATCCTTTGGCACCAAGGGATTGCCTGACATCAGCAGAGAAAGGTTCAAAACACATTCTGAGAAGCTCCTCAGAGATGTTCCAACAAGTAATATTAAAATAATAGTGACAGCTTCACAGTAATAAGGAGGAGAGACAAGGGGGAAAAAGAAAAAAAAAAAAAAAGACACCAGCCCACAGTAGTACCTATAAAGAAATCATTTCAGGGCCCAAACCAGTAATTTATTTTTTTTTAAATTAAAACAATTTCATAAAACACTACTACAAGCCCACCCAAAGCAGTAAGAAACCATTTTTACCATTTTAATCAAATACAAAGCTGATATGCTAACTTAAAGGATCAAGACAAAATAAGATATGTGGGCCGGCAATCTGAATGCCAAGTTTTACCCATGTGAATTCAGTTATAAATGCTTGGAAAATGTGATTCCTCAACTCAGAAATAGCAGCTGTAGCATTCAAAGGTACTCCAGTAATTACTGGAATGCTTGCTGAAAAACTAGACAGAAGCTAACATCTTACTTACATTAAATACACATTCACTGCAAATTAAAAGAGCCACAGAAAAAAAAAAACCCCAGAAAACAATCAGGCGAGCAGATGTTCAAAAAAGAAAGAAAAAAAAAATTACAAGAGAGGGCCAGATGCTCAGCTCTGGTACTCGGCGTGGTGTGTCAAAGGTGTCCTGCACCACCAACCTCCCCAAGCCACTGATGCTCAACAGCCAAAGGGAGGCAGATTGTCACCTAGACATCGGTAAGTGGTAATTTCATCCCTGATACTGCAATAACACGCCGCCTTAAAATCACAGAAATGCTGCCTAGTCGTCTGAGACAACAGTAAAACAAGCAGCAACGCCAAGTGTAGTTGTCTACTACTGCCTGAGGGACCCATGGGTTTAGCAACCAGGCTGGCATAAGGATTGTATTATCGAGGAGTGCCCTGCGCTGCTTTATTAAGTGCCAGTGAAATGTCTGTTGAACTCAGTGCCTGGGAAATACTGTAAGAAATGCCAACCACCACCAATTAAACTACAAATGAAGCTACTTGACCAATCCAGGCTTATTATCAGCTGCTCTTCCCAGAAAATAAACTGGTTTGGAAATAAGAAATCGGTGACGTTCACAGAGATGGGTAGGAGAAGGTCTTTGCAGTGAACACAAAGCCGCAGGACACGCTGGGAGGAGCAGGGAAGTCTGCATCCAGGCTTTTGAAGGAGGTACCCAAAGAGAAGTTATCTGCAAAATGTGCATCACACTCTCCTGGCTCTCTTCACACCTCCCCCTTCGCATCCCCACTCCCATGCACCTTCGCGTCTATTCCCACACTTCTCTCGCTACCCACATCCTGAACATATTTATGTTGTAAATATCCATTTGGAAACATTCGGTATGCTTGTGGCACAGAGCAGGATGCTGCTTTGAGCTTCAGAAGGCAGCTGTCTCGCCATGACCCCTCTTCTCCCTTTCCCAAATACATGGAAGGGGCAAAAATTACTTGGCCCTCACCCTTATCTCTTAACCCCTCAGGAGCCAGATTATTGCCTAATAAAACTTCACTGCAAAGCTATTAAAAATTAAAGGGATATTTCCCATCCTACATAATGATTTGTCACAAGCCAGACCTAAACCAGGATTAATGAGGTTTCTGGTATCTTCAATTTTATTTTATTTATTTATCTATTTTCAATTTGGCAGAATTTTCAGATTTTTTTGCAGCCCTTCTCACTCCTGACCAAGATAAAAATTTCTCCTTCCATCGCCAAGACCTTACTTCTTCATCGAGATGAAGTAAGAGGTTAAAGGCCGCTGAGCCAGCAGAAATGTTCCCACTGTCCTTCAGGAAACAGGCAGGAGAGTCCAAGTACTTGGTATGATTCAGAACTAGTGGTAGAAAAAGGACAAACCAGATTACAGCAACACAGGGGACTCCATCCAAAACCTGCATCCAAAGAGACTCCTGCTAACATATGGTGGAAATGTGACTTTCTGCAAATATCCTCCGCAGAAGCCAATTCCTCTCCTCCACCCAATCTATGTCCAATAACTCTAGTAGAACGAGCTGTTACTTACACATATTAGTCAGGATAGGCATCAGCCATGATACAAATTTTAATCCATCTAGTTAATGAGGAATCTGCCAACTAGTTAACGTACTCAGACCCTCCAGAGAAATTAAAATCCACCTATTCAGGCTCCTCACATCCTGGAGCATGGTGGCTGCTCTTCCCCATCATCATGTCCACACTTCCAGCACCGCTCTGCTCCACCAATACAAAGAGAAGCACCCGAAGCAGAATCGCGCTGGAAAAACAGAACTTGGAAAGAATGCGTTAGCAACTTCAATCCAAATATAAAATGCATTTAAAGGTCATAATTTGCATAACTACATCTCATGTTTTTTTGTTGTGTGGTTTTTCTTCTTTTTTTTTTCTTTTTTAAATTGGTCTATCCTGGAAGGTGCTGAGCGCCTCAGCTTCTCCTTTAAAGTTTTAACAACTCTTAGAGCCGTTCAATACTTGGCAGGAGCTACTCTGCAAGGTGTCCTAGGACCACACTAGCAAAACAAAACCCTTTTCAACAAACAAATTGGAGAAGGCACACGGTCCTGAGAGTGCACGGCACCAGTATCACACACTGACATGACTGGGCTGACATGGGAGTTTCACTTTCTTATGATGCGCTCTTGGTGGTGGATTCAGAAAAGCAGCAAGAGCGACCAGTCATAACAGGAAGAGCTCAAAAGGCCACAGGCACATATCGCCCCAACAATGGTCACATTTTTTAAACCTTTTGTTCACTCCTATCAACAGTTGCCCCAATCTGCATCCAACAAGGATGCTACAGTGATGCCCTAAAACTTCATCACCAAATCCACACCCATGCCCATGGACAGCGTCATATTTTCCTTGAAAGGATTGTAAGTGGAAAGTACGAGGGGTGCCCTCTTCCACCAAAGTGAAACCCAGGAGATGCTGGAACATTCAACTCTTGCTTCCTGTACAAAATTAATTAAGATGGCCCATCTGTGCTGCTGCTCAGTCTGTCTGGGGAAAGATGAAATGGTGAAATGGATATCAAGGTAAAGGAAAGGCTCATCGCAGCAATGTCTGAGGCCGCTGCAGAAGTGGTATTCTGCCTTCTCCTGAGCTACAAAAGGAAACTCTGGAGATGGCTGAAAACTGTGGTTACAAGCCTGCAGCTCCCCCAGCTTGTATAAACGTGCTTGCAAAGATCAATGTGCTCGGCATCGGGTTCAGAGGCTGAACGCAGCTCCATCATCATTAGCACCTGACTGATGATTGACACGAACCACACACCACCTACAAAGCCATTGCACAGACCCAAGCGTGTGGGAAATGCAGCCTTCCCAAAAGCCCTCTGCAGCATCTTAGATGTTTGCCCACATTTCAATTAAAAAAAAAAAAAAAGACCAAGGTTACAGCATCCGTGTTAAACGGGATCTTTCATTTTCATGGCATTCAGTTGCATTCCTTTCAAAAGTTAAGAAATATTCTGTTTATCCTGGACTCGGCACAAGATCTTTCCACCAAAAGCAAGTTCCTCCTGGGGTTCTGCTGCAGACATCAGCAGTAGAGAAGGGACCCAGAGCACCTGTGCTTGGTAAGAAGCAATGGGTATCATGTTAGAGATGCTGCATACTCCATTTTTCAAGCTGCACATTTATTTATTTTTTTTTAGAAAGGGGAGTAAACAGCACAGCATTTTCTTGTGAAAACTATCTCAACAAACACAGTGAAAACCTCAAAATTAAGTTCACAAAGCCCTCTGGATTTCCCTCAGCAATTGTTAGTCATGGGGTCTTTATGAGAAATGCCACAACCCTGACTAATTGTTAAGAGAGAACGATGATACACTTGTTTCACTACCATCAACCTAAAATATGCACCTGATAAGAACTTCTGCATTTCTGGTGCATTCCATCCCCAGTCTCACCACCCTTCTGCACTACAAGTGCACAGGAACTAAAGATCCTGATTCCTCATCCACCTTACCTGGGGTCTCTGCAGGCCCCCAGAAGAAGGAATTGCTCCATCCAATGAAGCAACCAGACCTTGAGCAACATGAGGTGAAAAACCCTTCATCTCTCAAACTTACATTTTCCAGAGAGGATGAAGAGATTCAAGAGGATGCTCCCTCCTAAACCACACTGCACTGAGGAGGCAGAGGTGGGTGGCCCAGAGAAAGACAGCCACAATGTCCAGGGCTGGTTTAGGTCAGGAGTGACTCCAGGTCACAGTTCCAAGGAGGAAATGAGACCATTCACCTGAGATGGGGCCTACACTGACAACATGTCACCAGCCCATGGAGGGCAACAGGATTGAGCTGGGTGATGAAATACCAACATCTGCAAAGGAAGGCATTTCCATAAATCCAGCTGTGCACAAACCTTTACAACAGAGAAAGCTTCAGAGACAATTTGGTACAACAAGCCACAATTTTCACGCAGTTTTAAGAGATGAAGATTCAAATCACAGATCACGTGTGGCCTTGTGAGGTCCTGCACCGACCACAACACATTCTCAGAGAACAGACAGTTCAACCCCCGTGAGAATCTTCTGGTAGGAGGAGATCCAAACACGGTCTCACACATAGTAAGAAAAATCCACAGGTTTCCTTCATTGCAAGGCGTGCTTTGCTTTGCTTTCTTGTTTGTTTGTTTTTAAATATTCTGGCAGTGGAAAGAGTCACTGTTTTGTTTTTCTCCCCCACATATGCTATATAGTTTTCTCTCTAACACTCGTTTCTTGCTTACTCAGTTGACTATAGTCTGCTTCTCTCAGAGGAACGCTAGCTGTGTTTGTCCCCAAACTGTATCGTGATCCAACTGCTTTGTGTCATCCCACCAGCCACGCTCAGGGAACAACGATCAAAATATTTTCCCTTGGATGCCATGCCAAGAGATGGGCATATATGTTATTTTAGAGCAAAACTGACCTACAAGGTGGGCAAAAGTGTTTTGGCTACTGAACTCTGTAAACACAGCATGAAAAGAGGGAGTTAGTGCTACAAACAATACCAAGGCTTTGTTTATACAATGGTGCTTTTTTACCAGATACACTGCTAAGAAAATACACAACATGGGGAGCCCCCCTGAAAATTACTGCTCAATATGAGCACACTTTCAGTACCATTTAAATGCAGCCAATAAATTAATACAGGAGATCCCAACCATCCGTGGGTCACAGTCACCAACAAGTAGGTCAAATTAATTCTGGAAGGCTGTGAGAGGCTCATAAAATAGTCTATGGCAGCAGTCCGAGGCAGGGATGAAGCAATCCCCACTCGAACTCATCCAGAAGCACTGACACAAGCCCAGGTACTAAAGGGATGCAGACGAAGCCATCCCCAGTCCACACAACGCGTCTTCCATCTCTGCAAGTTAAAATTAACTTCCCTGACAAAATGCAAATACATTAAAAAAATACCCAAGCCAATTAAGACACAAGTGTTTAAAGACATGAGTAGTAATTACAAATGTATTATTCATACCTAATTTACAAGATGAACTTCTTTCAGTAAAATATTAAACTGTTTACATGCATTCAGGAAGACAATTTCCCAACCCTTCGCGTCCTGCTCTGAAGTGGTGACTATTGCTATGCAACAACTCCGCAGACTTACAGTGTACACTATGGAGTAATCAGAAAATGTTTGACCTCAGATATCTACTTGACCCCACAGAAATGCAGACTCGCTTGCTATAAAATCCTAAACAATGGGGCAGACAAGGTCAGAGGGTCAAAGCAAGTATTAACAGGTCATTGTGCAACCCACTTGGGAGCAATTACTTCTGGTCACGGCTAAGTGGACACTTGATTGAATACCACTAAGACAGCTCACATCCCACAGATAACAATCCTCACAGCGATTAAGAATTAAAGCCCCCATGATTCAGCCTTTATTACTCAAATGAACCTAACTATTCCATAAAAAACTCTTGGTATATGCATGATGCAAGGTCTAAATTGAAATGCCACCTCATTAAACAATAATATCTAATTTTATCTAAATGAATTTTCATGAAAGTACGCCACACAGCTCAGGAATTTTTAAAATGAATTATCACAAGCGATACATAATTTCACCAAAACTGCTGCAGGAAAAAAAAAAAAAAAAATTAGCTTCAGGGATGAAAGGGAAACATCTATGCTGAATGAAAATTGCACTTCTTTCTGCTTGCAGAAAGGGTAAAAGGGGGATTCAGGGCTTCTGCCAGACAATAGAGCCAGATTTTAATCAAATCAACACCCTTCTGCTATGTCAGGTACAGTCATCCTACCCTGACCGACAGAAAGCACCCAAAATGTGCCAAGTATCACTGCACACAGGCCACTTTCAGAAAAGGGGATGTCACCTGCACGTTAAACCCCTAAAATTGGGGTTTATTATCATAAGCCGTTAAAAGAGCCACTCATGACTCTGGCTGTTTACTGGCCTCCAATGCTTCAGCTGACAACAGTTTGTACATCCCCTCCCGAGGGGTGAAAACCCTGCTCTGACACCTGCAAGCACATCCATGTGCTGGCTTTTCATTTCAGATCTCTTAATTTTTTTACAAAAGCCAAGAGATGCCTGCCTTAAAAGGGATCCTGTCAGGAATCACTGAAAGAAAAAAAAAAAAAAAAAGAAACAGGTAAGTGGATTTAATTCTTAGCTTACTTTTTTGCTGACTCCATGAGCAGGGACGGTGGATCCCACTGCCCCATGACTATGAACATTGCCATCAGCACAAAGACGGTCTCAGCCTCATTGCTACAGATTTATGCATAACTTTTTCCAAAGCCTGGCTCTCCCTCACTCTCCCTTGTCCAGTTAGTTCCTGCAAAAGAGCTGGTACCCAGAAAGCCCCTGTCTTCTTTTATAGGCTATGCCTCTGATAGGAGGAGAAGCACAAAAAAAACCAAAACAAAACACCCCCAAAAACCTGAAAAGACAGATGTTCTCCAAGCCAACTATCCCCGCATAAACCTGTGAAGAGCAGGTCCCATGGACACTGGTGGTTGACCAGTACACACCGAAGGCTGGGGTAGAGCCATCAGGGGAGCGATGCTAACACAAGTTGGGTCCTTCTGGGGATGAACTCCTTCACCCCTTCCCCAGCCTGCCCCATCAGCAAAGCCAACACCTCAGGGATATTTAAGAGCACTGCATATGCAGACACTTGGATGTGCAAAATTATGCATGCATGTTTGGAGGCCATTTTAGAGCCTGGCTCATGAGTCATACAGAAAGTAGATCAGGAGAAAAAAAAAAAGTTTAAAGATGCATTTTTTGGTATTCTTGCTAATACAGCATAGCTTTGCTTTTTTTTTTTCCCCTCCCCCTTTGCTTTTTTCTTTAATATCGAAACTCTTTGGGCCTTTGTTCTGTAGCTGTTGGAAAATTCTGAGTTAAAACAGGAGTCTTTTACATTAGCGTTAATACCATGATAGCCAGCTGATAACATACAAGATATGCAAAATTCAAGCCAGGCGGACTGGCGTTCACCACCGTTGGTTATTGCACAGGAGTACATGAGGAATGAAAAGCTGCACAGTCACTTCTCCCTTGTCCTGCTGCCAGCGAGGTGTAATAACACTATTATGAAAAGCAAACAGGGATGAACTCTACTCAAAAGAAGGTGAAGCCTGAACGGAGAAATCAATTGCTGCATCAGTCGTGCCCCTACAACTGAGTAATGCTGTTACAAAGTTCATCGAGTCCTCAAGATCCTCACCCTGGCAAGGCTCACAGTATTGTGCATATTTTATTGGTACTAAATATTCATACTGTGGCAGCACCTGGAGACCAACTAACTGAGGCTGCCACTGTGAGGAGACAAGTCCTGGAGTTCAGCCATCAGCTGGAGATTACATCAAGAGGTCCACGCTCAGTTTTCTGCTTCTTCACGGACTCTCTGCCAAGTAGAGAGTATCTCTGTATCTCTGCCTACCCAGGTCTGGGATGAAGATCTCAGATACTTCTACTATCTCACGGGGGGTGGAGTATTATAGATCCCAGTGCCTCATTACAACAAGATCAAAGCCCAGGCCAGGGAACTCACATACAAAAATGAGATGTACTCTCTCACTGAGACAGCTCCTCTCATACCCACAAGGAAAGTAACTTGGGAGACAGGGACTATCTGAGCTTTGCTGCACTGATGCAGTGACGAGGTACTGATGACTCCAGGATACAGGAAGGCAGTTAAAATGGGGCAAAACCAAGGAGGGCTGGGAGAGCAGGGATAAACTCTGTTTCTACAAGGCAGAACAAAGCCATGAACAGATATGAAAGCAGTCCCAAGGCTGCTGCACACTCAATGGTCTTTGTGACGCGGAGAGTGTTGGAAGTGAAGACACACCAAAATATCCTCACTTTTAGCACCAGTTGAGTCAGAGAAGGGCAGGATTGTGAGACATCAATCAGAGACCAGCAACTGGTCTTACCACCTGCAGAGTCATGGGGGAATCACTCACCAAGGCTTCCTTGACCAAGCTGCACAGCGTATACTCCCTTCTTCCTTTCCTAATGCTTTCAAAACCATTTAAGCATACCATACATAAAATACAAAGTTAAGAGTTATTACAGTCAGCCAGGCCAAAATCTACTGGATGGTTCAATGACTCTCTGACATGCTTCTCATGAGGAATGTGAATGAGATCAGAAAAGTAAGTCACACCTAAGCTATTAAGGACAGTGCTGCATCAGACCACCAAAGCATTGCACAATACGTGGTCTGAATCTGGGCACACAGATGATTTTCAAGGCTGGTTTTTTTTTTCATTCGGCATTGTTTCATTTGTGTGTCCAGGAATTTCTTCTTGAATTACTAAATGCTGCCCTATTCCCTGGCCATTTGCTGTGCACTGCAATGACAGCGCTGCAGCCACCTCCTGTCCACCCCATCCTCTCCTAGGTCCCTCTGTGCTCATCCTTCCCAGCTAAACAGGCCACCAGGGTGTCAGCATGCTCCAAAATCCAGAAACCTGCAGCCTGGCTCACACCTACTCAGCAACAAAATGAGGTTGAGCAGTTTTCCTGAAAGCTGTCCTTAACATCCAGCTCTGATCAGGCAAAGCAATTCACTCTCAGGAAGACTCTGCCACCCTATAGTGTCTCTCAGTCTGTAGATATCAAATAATCTGCAAAACAACCACAACTAAGGTTTGTCAACTCACTCCCTACTTACAGTTACCTCTAGCATGGGGGAAAACACCATACTGCCTGTGTGCTTAAGCTGCATTGCCCAGTATATACCACTTACTGGAACTGGTCTAAACAGTCATGTACACACACCTTGTGCTAATGAGCACAACCAAGTCAGACTTTGTAAGCACAGAGACCTGCTGTCAGGTAACACACACTTGAGTTTTTCAGAGAAAAGCTGACACTTTTTTAGAAGCACATGCAGGATTTTAGCCCTCTCTGCAACCCTTGCAAACTAAGATGTTCAACTGCCAGTACGGGCTTGGACTTCCAGTAACTGGGCATGTATGGGTGATGTCCAAATTCTCCAGGGGCAAGCAACGATACTTTGGTTTCCCTCCCCTTGTTTAGCAGCTGGAAGATTCATTGCAAAGAGGGTTGTGTCCCACACCCACGGCTGGAGGTGAGGGATCAGCACAGGATTGCTGCAGGGGAAGGAAACTCGGAAATCAAGAAGGAAATGGCTGGGCCAGATAAAATCCCCAGTCCTCCCTCTTGTTAAACAGGACGTTTCTGGTTCAGGAACAGATGGGAAGAGAATCCACTCCATGGCTAACCCAGAGGAGGTAGAGAAGCCTGAAATAAAGTCCCTTTGACTTCAGCTCTGTCTCTCTGACAGCCTGACTCAGTCATGGACCAGGCAGATAACAGGCGACCATTCATCAGCTCAACCAATACACAAAGGCAAGAATTTCCCTTCTTAAAGAGATTTAATGATAGTGCTTTAGAAACTAGTTAAAGGAGAGAGAATGAGAGTGAACATGCTAGAGATGAGACCCAGTAGGTTGCTATTAATATTCCCCTGAAGCAGACACCCCAATTTGCAGCACTGGAAGGACACAATTCAAAGATCCAGGCACATTCCTCAAGCAAAACATCGCCCAACTGCAGGATTAGAGCTGAGTTCAGAGAAGAGTTTTTCCACTGATCCAGTCTAATAGACTGACTTTTTTTTTTTT
>VYZX01017772.1:467338-478409 GCA_013401335.1 Brachypteracias leptosomus
GCTTCTATTTTACCCACAGCATTAAGCAGAAACCCCATCCTACCCTGCATGGCTCACTACAATCAGACAAGTAGACTTCCAATACAGGCAGATATTTTTTCTTTTGGTTCTATGAGGAATACCAGTTGAAAACCTGAATATTATTTTTTAACCGACAGGGCATTATGCATAATATCTTCCACCCCCTCCTTGTGCTCATGGCATAGAGCAGGAAAAAAAAACAAACAAAGAAATGGAAGGGGGGAAAAAAGTCTTCCCACCATAATGTAAATATTTGTGCGTAGCGAGAACAAAGTATTTCCATAAAGCTTTCAATAAAGGATGACTGCAGGCCAAATTTTACCCTTAGATAGAGGCACATAACTCCAGCTAAAGTTACTCAGAGCTGCCCAAGTTTACGCAGAGGCCGGCTCCAGCACACTGCATCCACACGCAGAAGGACTGAGCGCTCAAGAGCTGCGGCCAGCCTTCCAGCTCCTTCTCCAAAGGCAGACGAGATCTGCTTCAAATCAGTGAAGAACTTCAGAGATGAGTCAAACCTGCAGGATTTGCTGCAATACTGGCTGCAAAAGAGGATGTGAGAACTGGCAAGTACGCTGTGTTTACTCACTGTGCCATCTAATTCTGGAAACTTGAGCTGAGATTCTGTGTTCGAGCACGACTCCGAGGGGTGGTGGGAAGATCCTGGCCACGTTACAAAGCCACTCGTTGGGCAGAACTGGTGGTATCTGTTTCGACGGGGCCACAGGCTGAGGTCCTGTGGTGGCAAGCCAAGTCTTCCTAAGGTAGATACCATACAGTATCTGCCTCTAGCCCAGGGGACGAGCCTCTGCAGGCAAAGCCTCAGAAGAGGAAAAGCGATGCTCTAAGAATCACGCACTGCTTCAGTTAATGACACAGATTTACACTGGGTGTTAGCCTGTTTCGCTAAAAAAAGCCAACCAGATTTTTTTTTTTCCATGGTGCAAACTGTCCTTTATAGAGACTATTAATAACCCTCTTACTTGAGTTTAAGCTATACTTCTCTTCCTTGTTCTCCCACTGACTTAAAAGATAACTTGTTAAACGAGATCTAATTTATCTGTGTCTTTTGTCCTCGTCCCTTCCCTCCTGTTACTGCCTCGACAAGCAGACTCCTTCCTAGGGGAACCACTGCATGGAGCACGCAGTTTAGATTGGCTGCAATATTCACATTTTTAAGCAGAAAATGAAAGAAGAGACCTAGTTTATACTAAACGGATCCCCTCTGATTCTGGTCTCATGTAATTAGTTCCGTGTTGCACAAGCTAGTAACTTAGATAAAACACTCTGCTATAAACAGGCATCACAAATAGCTGCAGAGATATTCCTCGCTATCAGACACCAGGGAAGACAAACAGCAGTGGACGGTGGCTGCCAAGAGATTATGCTGAAACAAATGCATTTTTATTTTTCCCTTTAAATTACAAAAGATTATCATTTTACTCAGCAATGCCCCTTATTAAATTGAAACTCGCCACATCAGAATTAAATACATCCTATCTACTCAAAATGAAGTGTATTATTTATCACTAATATTTAATGACAAAAACCTGATAACTTTCCCCGATTATACCACTGATTTCCTCCAGTCATGCATCATTGGCTCTGCTGGTCATTAGCATTATCACAGTGCATAAACTCTGGCTTATGCAGCAAGTTTGGTAACAGAGCCAGGCGCCTATAGCTACTATTTTTCAGTTTGTTCAGATTTACTGGTTTACCTCTCTATGAGCATGCCTCTATCTAATAGCATCTATTATAATCCCTAAAAATCCTAGTTAATATATTTCCATTTCTATGCAGCATGCTTCTGCTGGATCAGAATTCCTCAGAAAACACAAAGCACTCAGTGAAAAATCAGATTTCCCCTTCAACTGTCTGAGGACCCTTTTCTGGAAAGACCCTATTCCAGTCAATCTGAAAAATAAACAGGAAATATCTAGTCTTCTCTGTTTTATGCTGGATAGGCTTAAGATATTTTAGTTTAATTCACAGGTAATGTTCCATTTCAACTTTTATGAAGCAGTATTTTTTGAGTGCTGCAGATATTGTGTTTATAGCGGTGAAGAAAGAAAAAAAAATCAGGACAAATGTACATGGTACGATATCAGCTGAAATACACCAAAATTAGTTTCTTCCATTGTCAGTTAAATCCTGTAACCACGATGACAGATTAGAAAGGTTTCCTGAGTAAGATCACCATTCCTTACACTACTGGCCTCCAGACAACTCGGATGGGTTAGCCAGAGAAAAACTTTAAAATACTTGTACAAACAATAATTAAGCCTCATACTTTGGACACCCCTCTTTCAAAATCTCTTAAGTGTCAAGTAATTGATCACCAAAAACTACATTTTCACTTTTCCGAATGTACAACTCGGGAATTACAAAACTAATATACATTATCTGAACATCGATGCACAGGCATATAATTTAAAACTAACAAAAACAATTTATTCTAAGTTCTCATTTAATTCAATCAGAACAGGATGAGGCCCCTGAAACAACTCTCTGATTAAAATAAATTACCAAAGTTGTTAACCCGTTATTACTATTGCAAAACCTCCTGAGAAAAATCTTTCCTTTTAATCTGCTAAGGTAGATATAGGCGATGATGTTCCGTACAAACATCCAGATAGACTCTTATGACATGTTATATGCATGAATATGCAAAGATTTTATTCTCTGAGCCAAACTGACTTTTTTACTTTTTTTTTTACTTTTTTTTTTAAACTCAGTCCAGCCAAGAAAGCTCCTGTGATTTCAAAGGTATTTGGGGCTTAGGCCACATAACTGAAGCAAAATCCAGCTGTCTCACAAACTACACACGGAAATACACCTATTTATGAAATTCACCCGAGGGGGAGGAATAATTTACAGTACACTGATCAACAGAGTTTGCATGATACTGTCTGAAGGAGCCCTATTTGAGCAGCAGAGCAGTTATGAAAGCAGAAAGTATCAATACTAACACAATTGGTGCCACTGTATTATGCTATTTGCCGGGCAGAATTCATATCACTCACAGAAAATTTCGGTTCAGATACAGTTTCAGTATCACTAACTGCGATATTAGAAGTTGGGGACATGATATGAGAAATGGCAGCAATTTGATGAGGTTAATGCCAAATTCCACCATCTCTGTCAAGGCACAAAATGGCTCAAGCCCTGGAAGACAGGCAGGGAGCTGGGGAGCACAGGATGCAGAAGCGTTAACACAGATGCTTCCCCAGCCCCGGCACCTCTCACTGACCGGGGGCTTCAATCTGAGCCTTCAAAAATGAAACGGTGAAAAATATTGTCATTGTTCTCCTCTGCCCACCTGCTCCTCCATCTGCATCTGCACCTTCTCCAAAGCGCACTTTTGACCTTACTGAGCATCAGCCAATGTCAAAAGCCTTGTTGGCCGCATCCTCCCCCGGTTTTGGCTGTTCCTGGATGAATCTGGCTTCAACATCCTCCAAACAGCCCAACGCCAAGGAGCTGCTCCGGGATGCTCCACAGTCCCCTTCACTGCCACTGCTTTCAAGGAGATTTCAAGAAGGATTTAGACCACTGATTTTAATGGAATTTTTCTTTCCAGCACAAGTATAAAACGTGGGAACTGGGCTGGACAAGCTAAGTGAGCTGCCTGACCAGCTAACAAAAATTTGTCATGAGGTTCATGGAAGATAGAGCTCATGACTCACTGTCAGCAAGCTTACTATTACAGCATAAAAGCTATTACTAAAAAAAAAAAAAAAAAGTAACGCAAGCACCAAGATGAACACTTCAAGAAGGTTTTAACTTCTTAATCCCAAACTGACTCCTCCTGAAATAAGGCTTGCAACAGGCCTGGCTGACAAAAGTCATAAAAGACAACCTTGCAATCAAAAGACTATTAAACCAGCACATTTTAGGTGCAAAACCACCCCTATTTCTGCTCCCTTGGCACTCGCAGAATTTTCTTGGGAAGAGGTGTCCCACTCACACTCACCTCCCAGCAATCCGGCGGCAGAAACAAACTTCACCTCCACTGTGTGACACTAGGAAGATGCTTTTTAAAACTGACACTGGTTCCTGGTCATATATCAGTTAATTGTTTAATCTTTCTTAATGCAATGATTAACATCCTTTCAGCAAACAAGGGTGTGATTATTTAACGTTTTTATTGCATGTTTCATTACAGAAACAGTAAAATTTATACCGCTCCCCTCTCATCTGCTGCGACCACTCATTTCTTTATAATCAGTTACATTTTTCACTTCTCTGCACCCGGACGAGAAGACTCAAATATACAAAAATCTGGGTGGTTGTTACTCCGCTGTGAAGCCAATGACTGACCTTTGGATGGGAACCAACAGACATGCAGGTGGACACAGCACCAGGGAAATCAAGGTACAAGGCAGGACAAAGCACCGAGCCTGGAATAACTTCATCAGCATCCCGGGAACACAGCATCGCTGTGGAAGAGGGGCAGCCACTTCAAAGGGAACTGGGGAGGGATGTTTGAATCCTGGCTCAGACAGCTCCTGAATCCCTGAGAAGCTCCGGCTGCCTTTTTGACAAGAACAAAAGTCCTTTCAGGGTTCCACCGCTTGCTGCCATCAAACCCAGGCTCAGACATTAATTCTGTGGGCAAGTGTTTTGCAGGAAGGGGGATTCGGCATCGATTTTTGTGATCAGATGTTTAGCGGCTGCTCTGAACACACCAGCAAACCCCCCCTCACCATTTTATCTTCCTTTATCATAAGGTTTTTAATAGAGACATGACATTCTGCTTACTGCTGGGCTCTTTCTATTTATCTCTCTCTTAACAACACTTTGGCATCATCGACTCCGCTATCTAAATCAGCAACAGTGCACGTCCGGTCACACAAAACCGGAGAGGGTTTCCCGAGATGCCTTGGGAAGTCTGACTACTCTGGTTTACTGAAGTGTTAATATGCCCGATCAACTAATTAATGAACAAACAGCTTAGGCGAGGAGCTGGGGGAGGGACACCAACACGAAGACTGCGGAGAGCCCAAGGAAAGACACTTGACCCTAATTGTTAGCAACAAGATGACAAGACTGATCGGGAAGTACAGCTAAAACTCGGATCCAACATGAAAGGAAATGTCTGGCAAAGAGGGGAAAACTAACAATGCCGTTAGAGGCTCCTGCCAACCTGCCAAACTGTGCCACCTTCTGTCGGGCTGTTGGTGCTCAGCACCCGAGCACCCGGCCTGGCCAGGGCTCCCCAGACCCCAAAGCATCGTGGTCCCATCCCATCCTTCTCTCCATGCTCAAATCCACACCCTCCTCCTGTGACCCTGCAGCTCCAGGGATGTACCCCCCAGCCAAGGAGAGCCAGGAGTTTGCCTTGACTCATGACTGGGCGATGAGAAAGCACAGCTCATCCTGCATCTTCCCAGCAAAACCACCTGCCTTTGGCTGCCTGCAGAATCCCAGCGGGTGGGTTTTAAGAAGGACCAAAGTTCAGCTGAAGTTTCAGACAGATCCAGTTTTATCCAGGGCAAAACCGCTCGTCTTGAAAGCACCCTGGACCATGTACCACAAAGGAGATGCACTGTGGTTGCACCAGCAAGAAGAGTCCTGTGCAGCCAGTGCACATACCAGCACTCTGTGAAACACTTCCATATATATTTAAATTTTGAAAAAAAAGGTCATAAGCACTTTGTGTCTGAAAAAAACCCCAATTAAATCAAGAGACCCTCCAGCATCGTGCTCTGGGCCAGACATCCAGAAGAAAGTTGACTTGCAGACTGCACATCCAGCTGCAGATACCACACAACCCTAACCCCTGCACCAGGAGCCTGGCTCTCAGAGCACCCCTGAATTAACAGCAGTGCTAAACTAGCTTAGAGAGGAAATAGGCACTTCTAATAAAAACACAACAGTGACGGGTATTGTACAGACAGAGCGATTAGCAGTAAACAATACACCGCAGAATCATCCGAATAAAACATCCTGGATATTTATTTGTGTTGCTTTGAGACCATTGCAACTGAACAGAAAACTGGGAAGAAAAAAAGCCCACAATTCATTTCAGAATAGCACTCCCAGAAACACTGTAGCCTCTCAGATATATGTAAATATTTTACGATATGGGTTCCATTTCAGTAGATCTGTCAAGATATTTACAGGGCTTGACAGTATTTCTGTCTTTAATTAAATTTTCACACACATACTTTAATGTAATTTAAATAGATTATTAGTTGTCAGAATATAGTATAAATTTTGTTTACGATTTAGTTACTTTAAGTACTCACATTGAGGAAACTCATTTAACCCCCTGACTGAGTAGCATTAAGTGTTGAGATGAGACTTCTAAAGAGCTTCTACTGCCCTTTGCACTCTCGCAATAATCTTAAATTACTACAACTTAATTGCAATTTCAAGGCACTAAAATGGAGATGTTTTAAAAACAGCACAGGAAGGGTCAACGAGAGGAGAAAAATTATTTAGTCCTCGTCTAGGTACCACATGCTTCTTGGAAATTGATTTTGCCCATGCTCTTCTCTTTGCTCATTTTCCACAGAATCCTATCTTCATTTTCAGGATGGCGCTGAACAAAAAGTTATCAAGATTATTCTGGATACTTGCCACACACAAACAGCCATTAGACATAAGCCTGTTCACTTGCATGCATGGAAGAGATCGGTGCCAGCAGAATAGAAAGACAAAACCCTAGAGCATATTTGCAAAGAAGGCTGCACGCGAACAGAGCCAGCAGCTCCTCTGACTTGGGAGCTCCAATGCTGAAGTAAGAAAAAAAGAGCACATGTTAAAATACTCCAGACATCCCAACCAACAAATATCTGATCTCCTAAAAATAGAACAGCTGATGCCTCTACAGCCCCAAATACATACATATATATATAATTTTTTTTTTAATTAAAAGATTACACAGTTGCCACTATTAAGTTTTTCCTCTAATGACTACATGATTTATTCCATCCTACTTTTCCCCCCCTCTCTACATGCTGGCATCACCTTATTACCCACGGTAGCTGCAATTCCCAATGCGCCGCGAGCTGCGGGGATGGAGCGGCACAGCAGTTTGTGAGAGCAGCAGGCTGCGAGCAGCCTTCTTGCCAGAGCAAAAGCAAGCAGCTCTAGCAAACACACCATCTTCTCCATTCCTTATTGCAACGAGGCATCTCACAAGGATCTGGCCAACAGAAAAACGAGCAGACTCACGATTTAAACACCGCTGCACTTTAGCACAGCCAAGCACTTACGTGTGTCCTCAGTGGCATGAAGTCAAGGACTGCGAGCCTGGCCATACCTTTCTAAGCCTTTGAGCAAAGTTTGATTGTCAGGACCTCTAAGAACAGGCGCAAAGACGCTGCTGATCTCTAGTGCACGAGGTTTATAAATTCCACTTAGCAAATGCTTTCTGGCTCCTGTTGCGTATCGTGTCTCTGCTGAACCGCTCGCCAGGTGTGAAAACACGCTACTAGACACGGGGGGGAGGTTGGAAAGGAAAAGTTTCAGTGATACGAGTTAGTGACACAAACCAAGAGCCAAACCCAACGGCAGCGACACCAGCAGAAGCCCTGGCTGATGCCAGCGTGCTCTGGATCAGGCCCTGAGCAGCCAGGATGGCTGGCTGAACCCTGAACTCGCCTTTGGGGACATGGAGACTGTGCTACATACACAAACTGGGGGGATGTATTTTCAGAGAGGGTTCCACCATGCCCCAAATCACCCCCTGGTCCTCACCTCCAGCTGCCAGCCCCTTCCCACCCTGCTTCCTCAGAGGAGGCTTGCACGGAAAAGCTCCGGGAAGCGACTTGATAGCAAGGCTCATTTGAGGAATAATGACAACGTGCTATTTAATTCCAGCATGAGCTTAAATACTAACAGCAAACAAAACGCTCATGCACCCGAGCTGCCTGACTCCTGCAGGGCCTGATCCTGCTCCCCGCCAGGCAGGAATCCCCTGGGAAAGCTCCCCCCGGGGGTGCCGTGTCCATGCACACGCATGATGCGAGGCTGGATGCACCCGGGAAGGCAGGAAAGGCCTGAAGAAACCCTGCTCCTCCAAGAGAAACCCAGCTACCTACAAAAACCTCACTCCATCTCCTCTGGCCCTGTCTCAGCTGTATAAAAATATTTCAGCTCAGTGCCTTGAAGTTGCAATTAAATTGTAGTAATTTAAGATTATCACAAGAGCAAAGGGCAGTGGCAGCTCTTCAGCAGACTCCTCTCACCACTTAATGCTACTCAGTCTTGGGGTTAAATGAGCTTCTTTAGTATAAGTACCTTAAAGCAAGTGAATCGTAAACAAAATTTATACTATTTTCTGACAGCATATAATCTATTTAAATTTATTAAAGCTTCTCGGGGAAAATTTAAGATGACAGAAGTATCATTATGCCCTATAAATAAACGGACAGCCTTGCAGAAATAACTGTATTTTACATACATATCCTACATATGTGCGCGCATACGTTATTTCATTTGATATACAAATACATGCTCAACAGATGCTTCACAAAAGGAATTACATTATCTGGTTCAATCTCTTAACATAAATGACCACAAGCAGTACAAATACTAAGCGCTAAGCTGCATTCCATAAATTTGCCTTTTTACTACCAGCCTTTTTCCTAATTTTTACAATGCTGTGAAGCAGGAATTATTCTGGAGCTACAAATGTTTACAGTATGTCATACCGAGGGTGATAATGCAAATTTTTGCTCTTAGAAAAAGGTGATCCACCCCAAAAGAAAAGCATATTGCAACATATGCTGTGCAATAATGCCCAATGTATAATTCTCTGCTCAACTTTCCTGCTCCTTCTCTCACCAGTACCAAAACTAGCTGCAGTGGAACTGATTTAAGCAGAAAATGTTTATAGATGTAAAAAACCACTACACATTACCCAAAATGGCTTAACAGCATACACATGCATGTTTAACACACATACTTTTTATTGTGCAATTAAAGTATACACCATGAAAACCTACAGGCTTTATAGTAAGTTATGCAGGGTGGTTATGAAACCTTACCTTATACAAAATATAAAGTACTTATTGTGTGATCTGCACTGCTAATTAAAGAAATATTTATGCAAAAAGGTTTAGGATTTCTTAATTCTTCAGTAGATGTGCACTTGGTCTGCCCCCTGATTAATATACATTAGGGTATGCAACAGTCTTTTCCTCAGATTTTTTTTTTTTAGTAGATATTTTCATTGTTTCTGAGTCCTTTAACAAAATGAAAGAGGGGGGCATATTTGTAGAGTTTGCAGTGAAGTGTTTGAACACAAACATGAAAGTGTCAAGCAATAAAAATAACCAAACTCCCACTGGTTAAGTTTGATTAATACTTAAATCCTAAATGTTTATTGAAGTATCTCTTAATACTCTGTACTACTATTTCCACTAAAAAAGCTACACAGTAACAGAGCCCCTCTAATGTAACCATGAACACACAAGTTACACACAGTTTTGCAAAAATTCTGGCATATCAAAAATAAGGTGCCACCCTGACTGGTAATATGTTTAAAGGAAAGATAGTACAAGTTTTCTAAACTCTTAGAAACGCAGTCATACAACATACAATGCTCAATCACTACCAAACTCCTCTATTATACATCAGCACAGCACTTACACAGAGAGAGAGAAAAAAAAATTAAAAAAAAAAATCCACATTTCCTTACAATTCAGAGATCCAGAAATAAAAGCTGAATTCCACAGAACTTCTACGGTTCTCAACATTACACTACTGAAACGCCTTCTCCTCTGCAACTCTAGACAGCATAAATAAAATCAAATCCTAAGTCTCGCTGAAAGTGTATGCAATGCACTCCAAACCACTACCACTCAAAAAAAAAAAAGCAGCAGAACAAGCCCAAAACCCAGCCCAGGCACAAAAAACTAACTTTGTAATCAAAATCATAAGCAAGAGAAAGCCTCGCTAGAAATAGTAGTTATTTTTTCTCAAAGTTATCCTTTGGTTTCACAACAAAGATCAGCATTTGTAATGGTCCATTTCTGCATAAGTGAACATATAGCCTTGCTGCCTGATCGAATAGTCCAGAGCTTTCAGTGAGGCAGCTCCCGACAACAGCCCAGCAGCAGCTTTGTTTGATCTCTCCTGCCTTCCTTAATCTGGGTTGTCAAGGTTCACTTGTTGGAGGCTGTTTACTTTACTTTTTCCAGAAAAAAAAAAAAGTGATTTTTTTTTTTTTTCTGTCTCTCATACAATGACTAATCCAAAGACTAAGGGGGAAGAATGCTGCCAATGCAAGATGTTAAAGCTACAATACCTTTTTGCAATGAGATTTTAGCCGACACCTTTTGAATGGTAACTGGTGAAGAGCTTCCTCCCCCAGTGCCCTGGTCCATTCAATATGGTTGTGAGATAGTTCAAATAAAATGTTCAGGGGAAAAGACTCAGAGGCGAGAAATTGAAACCAGTAGCCCTGATTTCCCCTTCTTCCCCCAAATCTAGTTGCAAAGATGCACAATACCTCCTCGCCTACACTCGCTTCTCTGCAAACTTGAATTATTTCAGGCTCTCTCGAACTTACAAAAAGTAGGAGCTTCTCAGCTGTAACAGAAACGGTACAAATAATACTAAATCGAGGGAAATGCCTCTTTTCCCGCCGCCAAAATATTAAAGCCAAGCGTGGATTAACAGCATAAGCAGTAAGTTTCTTCGACGACCTTCTTGAAACTTTGTCTAATTAAGCAGCTGTCATTAGTGACATCAACATTCGGTCAAAGCAGGTAAAACGCCAAGTTTAGAAAAACTATACGGAAAGGAAACGCAGTTTAGAGAATTGTTTTAATATTTATAACCATCCAGCACCCTAGAAATCAGCAGGCTAGACGGTGCAGCCGACACGCTACAAGCAGCACACATACATTACTCAAAGAACAGTTACTAAAAATGAAACCTTAAACTTCTGAGCACAGAAGTTGGGCTCCAGCTTCTCTAGAGAAGCGGCGCTGGGAGCGCTGGCAGGCGGCTGATACCTCGGGTAGGTTCGGGAGGTCTGAGCGCTGCTGTTGCTGCCAGATTTGGGGGAGAATCGGGGGGGAGAAGGAGA
>VYZX01017772.1:479651-547219 GCA_013401335.1 Brachypteracias leptosomus
GAAAGTGGCCGCGGAGCGCGGTACGCAGCGCTGCGCAACTCTGCGCGCCCCCGGCGGGAGTTCAGCGCGAGGGCAGGCGGGCTGAGGTCGCCCCGTCGGCGGAGAGCAAGGGCTGCTCCACCCCCCCACCCCCCTTTCCCCGAGCAACTTTTCTGCAACCGCGTACCGCGGGGAAAAAGGGGGTGTCAGGCCCGCGGAGTTGGGGGGACGCGGGAGGCCTCGCAGGGTCTTCCGCGGATGCCCGCGGAGCCCGCCTTACCTGCGCGGAGCGGCGAGGCGGGCGCAGCCTGCCCTCACCCGCGCAGAGCACGCGGCTGTTCGGCACAAACACCGCTTAGAAACACTGCGCGGGTGCGCAGCTGCGCGCACCGGCCGCTGCGCGGGAGTGACCGGGCCGCGGGTCGGGCTGAGCGCAGCGTCGAGCTGCGGGGGCTGCCCTGGCCGCAGCTCCTCATCCCGGTGGGTACGCGGAGCGGCAGCGCTCACTGGGCTCCCCCGGAGGGGACAGTAACTGCGCCCGTGCGGAGAGGTCGAGCCGGGTTTGGGAGTCGAGACCGGCCGACCCCCGGTTCCCCCCAACTCCATGGCTCCAGCACTCGGACATCGGGAAGTTTAACATCACCGGCGGCCTCAGCCCGGTTAACGAGCAAGCGGGGGCTGCTTCGGGGGCGGCCGGACAGCGCGGAGCTTGCGCGGGGAGCATCCTGCCCTGCCCCGGCATCCCGTCCCGCTGCACGTACCCCAGCGGCGGGAGGAACCGAGGCCCGTAGGTCGGGTATGGAGCCCTCGCTGCCCGGCATCGGAGTTACCGGGCAGCCGCGGAGTTTTACCGAGCGACTGACTTTGTTCGGGGGGAAAAAACTCTTTTCTTCTACGCGCGGAGAAGCCGATTTTCTTCTCCTCCTTTGTGTTTTTTTTGGGCGATCGCGTTTGGCTTCCCACAGAACCGACCCCGAGCTCCCGGGCCGCCGGGAGAAGCCGGTTTTAAACACCGCCAGAAGCGAGAGCGGGCAGCGAACCGCTCCCACGGGGAGCACCGCGCTCCGCGGAGCACCGCGCCGGGCCCGGCTCCATCCCCATCCCTGTCCCCGTCCCGGTCCCGCCCCGGAGGCTCCGGCGGAGCAGGGCCGGGCCCGCGGCGCCACCTCTTGGCAGAACCGCTCCATCGGCCGCTAGCAATTAACACCTTAAATTGCAGTAATGGCGAGGCACTTATGCCTAATTCATTATATTTTAAATAATTAAGGGGGGTGTTGGGGGGGCGGGGAACCGCTGCAAATAAATATTTGCGAGGATGATGTTTGTGCCCTAAGTACTTTTAAGAGTGATAATCTCTGCGGCCCACCGGGCTGCTGGGAAAGCAGGTGAACGGGAAAATGCTTTTGCAAGCCCGGGAACTGCCGGTAACACCGGGATTTGTGGGGCTGAGAGGGACCAGCAGCTTTAAAAACAACTTACCGTCATCTTAAGCTTCTGTTTAGGGTTTTTATGGTTCAGTAAGAAGAAGAAGGAGATAAGCCTCTTAAAAGGGCATCTTTTAAACATAGAAGCATAGGATGGTTTGGGTTGGAAGGAACCTCAGAACACAGCCCCCTTAGTGTTCTAAAAAATATTTTACATTTCATCCTCGAATAAACGTTTATTGGAAACTCTTGGTCTCCTGTTTTTAACTTCGCAAATCTAAACCAGCACATCAGCTCCGTAAAACATGATTAATTCCACAGACAATACCAGCGGTGGGACTTCTCCCTCCCCCTCTGCCCATGTAGCTGCTAATTGTACCCGAATTGTTTACTGCTGTATTGTTTTACAAGCGCCTGGAGAAAGATGCTTGATATTCCCACCACCAGCAGAACCATCCCAAGAGCAAATGCTTGGCAGATTTTGGCAGGGGTGTACACGGAGTACAACTACAGCTTGTTAGCAAAAAAAAAAAAAAGAAAAAAAAAAAGAAGGTGATGACGCCTCTGTAATTATAGGTGTTCCTTGTATTAAAGTCAGAATGTTTTCCACGCTACTGTCATGCCACACCTCTGCTGTCCCAAGAGCCAGGCCTTGGAGTCCTTTCTGCTTTAGTCACTGGTTTACAAGGCTTTGCAGAACTCATCACCAGGCTGCACGGCTGGTTCCGGGGCCATGTCGGGCTCCTGTGTGGGCACAAAGCCTGCGGGAACTCAGCTGTTAGTCTACCTTTTTCATCAGGCATGAGAAGTTGAGGTATGGACCTTGCAGCCCAAGAAAGACATGGACTCACTGAACAAGTCCAGAGGCCACAAAAATGGTCAGAGGGCTGGAGGACCTCTGCTGTGAGGCCAGGCTGAGAGGGTTGGGGTTGTACAGCCTGGAGAAGAGAAGGCTCCAGGGACACCTTATTGTAGCCTTTCAGTCCTTAAAGGGGAGTTATAAGAAAGATGGGGACAGACTTTTTAGCAGGGACTGTTGTGACAGGACAAGGGATGATGGTTTTAAACCATTTATTTTCTAAGGAAGAAATTTTTTACAGAGAGTGGTGAAACACTGGCCCAGGTTGCCCAGAGAGGTGGTCGATGCCCCATCCCAGGAAACGTTCAAGGTGAGGTTGAATGGAGCTCTGAGCAACCTGCTCTAGTTAGAGATGGCCTTGCTTCCTGCAAGGGGTTGGACTAGATGACCTTGAAAGGTCCCTTCCAAACCACTCTATGATTCTATATCCCCCTCAAAAAGCTGGTGGACATACTAGAGAAATGTACATTGATTTCACAGCCTGGTTTTATGGTTTTCTGACTTTGTTTCAAATAAGCCAAATGTTCTCACAGTGCTTAGTAGGAGAGGAGAACCTGTGAGCCCCCTCCTACTGCAGCTCACAGCAAAACCTGTCCTGGGGAAGTCAATGGCTGCTGCTCTCCACATCCTCTCAATTTTTCAGCTGGGGCACATCAGATCAGTCTGGCAATAGATGCCCTTCTAAAAGGCAGAAGATGAAGCTCTGCCCAACACATGGTACACACATGAGGTGAATAATGACAGACATTTCTTCTGCTCAGATTAGGGATGGGAAGGTTTGATTCGGCAAGGAGGAGGAATTTTAAAAGGCATGAACACCCAGATAAAGGCTGAGCCCAATGCTGTTGGCAACACTTGCACCAACTTACTGGAAGCAGGATCCATTCACCAACTGGGGAAATCCCACAAGAAGGTAGAACTAATGTGATGCAGCTAAGGTCTCAAGTTGGTTTGCCTGACAAAAGAAAATGTATAAATAAGTCCTCCCAAATGAGGACTGTAGCCAGATCTAGATTTTTTAAAAAAATAAATACTTTTTTATACCATCTTTATGAAAAAAATGTTGTGGTTTTTTCATCATCCCAAACTCTGCTGCCTGATTTGCAGACTCTTTCGCACCCCTTGTCTGCTTTTGTTATTAGACGTTCTTGATTTCCCCGATCACAGTGGAAGGTGTCTCTTGGCTTGCACGGAGAGGACAAGCTGGAGCAGAACCAAGTCTTCATGTGCCAGGAGGCACACAGTGCCTGGCAGGACAGACTGCCCTGTGGCCACCCTGTGGGCCAGTGCTGGGCTGGCCATGGCAGAGAGCAGCACAACCTGCTTGTTGCTGCTCCAAGGATGACAAATTGCTGTTCTGCCCCGCAGCAGGGTGATCTGGGGAGAGCGGGCTGGAGGCTGGCTTCATGCACAGGACAGCAGGAGCCAGGCACAAAATAAACTGCATTTCACCCTGTTGCAGGTCCTGGGAAGCTCCGCTGCAATCAGAGTTGCTTTGGATTTGCATCAGTAGTGCAGAGATATGTATTTTGAATTCACCCCAGACTCCTCTGGGTTCCTCAGTAAAGGCTCCCTAAGTTCTGACCCGCACTACTCCTCTTCACTCAAAGTGTTCTTCCAGCCACCACTGCATCAGAAACCACCCAGAGATAGCTTCCCTATAGCACATCTCCATTTGTCCCAAGCTGCCAGCCAGTACATATTTCTTTCTCCTGTGGGGGCAATGAATAGCCATTGTATTTGCGATGGACTATTAATCTGCCTGAATTTGGTAGAGGTTCTTAAATGAATATTCATGGGAATTAATGTCATTTAATTCCTATTGCTTCCTGAATATAATTACATGCCGTACGTGAATTGGCAAACACCACAAGACATCCAGGTCTTGCTGAAAGTCTATGACCAATTAAACGCCACAAGCTGGACGTTCATGCAGGACTGAAGATGCACAAAGAACTACCAAGCTGCAGCCTGACTTCAGGTGAGGAGATAGGCTGGAGAGGAAGCTAATAAAAAAAAGGAAGATAATACACTGTGGGAAACAAACAATGCCTTCAGGGGTGGAAAATATCATTCAAAAGGTATTTTGATACATGCTCTTCCTCAGGTATTTGTCTAGAGATAGGGACTACACTAAACATTTGTATTCTCTGGAAAATATAAAGCTCTTTTGCAACTTTCTCACCCATAGGAAAACATGTTCCAGGGCCTCCCATTCCTGGCCTCTTCTGAGACCCAGCGTCTTTTGGAAGACCTTCAGCAGATCCTACAAATAAGAAATGCCCAAGTCCAATCCTCCTTCCTCACAGCAGCCCGCCTGCCAAAGTTCACGCTGTTCCTCCAATAACACAGCAGTAATCAGCTCTGTATTAAAGCAGAACCCGTCCCCAGCATCAGTGCTACCAACCCCTGTCGTAACATAACAAGGACTCTTCCCAAAATATTTGGGCTTGCCCTGTCACAGCGAGAGGCGTTCAAGTTCAGCGCTCTGTCAACAATGCCAGGTGTCTCCTGAACCTCCAGCGCCCGAGCCAAGAGGGAGAGCTCAGAAGCACAGGAATAATCATTATTCACATTACTGAAACATAACGGAATGTTTAAACAGATAACGTAACAAAATCCTTCATAGCAAAAAAAAACCCCAACACCCCAACAAAAAAATGTTTATTATTTATCTCAGTCAGATAGAAAATGAACTCAATCTCCTGGAAAGCAAAAGCAAAGCTCAGTTTTTGTTGGTTATTTTTCTGTAACTGACAACCATGAAAAAAAATATTCTATTGTGCCAGCTGTGCCCCTTCAAAGGGACTGATGTTGCTGCAGCTCTTGATAAACCAGCTGGCAAATTTGGGGGAACAAAAAAGTGACTCAAATTCAAACACAAACATCTAAGAAAAAAAAAAACCAAAAAATAACCTGGTGAAACAAAAAATCCAAGAACAATTTCATTTTGAGTCAATCCAAAGATTTCATTTCAAGTTTGATTTTTTTGGGGGAAGAAGAAAAAAGACACACACCCCCTTGCTTGAAAATAAAATTAAAGGACATTTTGAACACAAAGTAGTTTCAAAATGAAAAATCAAAGTGTTTCATGTCAGAAGTGTCAAAACTAACAGCTTCAGCATTTGTCAGAGCTTTTTTTGAGTTTTTATAAATGACAAGTTTGGCATGTGTGCACAAACCGTTTTGGTGCTGCTGAATCTGCATTTTTGCACAAAAAAAAAAAAAAAAGAAAAAAAGGTTGGGCAAAATTTTGTGCTCAGAAGCCCTGTTTGCCATTCCCTTTGTGCAGGGGCCTGTAGCACACTCCCCAAATCACTGCCTCCCGTAGAGCCTCTCTGACACCACTCGGCTCCTCTTTGGCTTAATATTTTACTATTGGGGTTTGCAGGACTTTACAGGCCTGGTCCTTTCCAGAACTGGTTCCTTGGTTAGCGGGAGGAGGTACAAAGGTTGGGAGAGACCGACTGTGCGTCTCCAGCTTGATGTGCTCTGTGTGACAGGCAGCCACGGACCTATTCTAAGGTGACATGAGGTAATTTATTAGCCTGGTTCATTACAGCCTTAAAGTTGCAGGCTAAGCTCCCTTCAATCAGCCTTCCTAAAAAGAGTTTTCAGTGAGTGTTTTCTCCTGAGAAGTTTGGAGAGGTTTCAGTCAGGTTTACACCTTACCTAGCAACAGGACAGGGTAGAAATTGGAGTATGTAGCACCTGAAGTATGGCATTTAGTTTAAAATATCTGAATTACATAAAATGCTATTGCTAAAAAAAAATAAATTACCACCAAGCAACCAAATATATTCTTGCTATGAAACCAGCAGCCATCCAGATTTTGCATGTCTGCTTCCAGCATGGCTGCCTTTGCTGCAGGTTTGTGAAAGCACCTAGTCCACAAGGAAGGTTAAAAAAATAAAACCAAATTTTTGCTGTAAGCACCTCAGACCTGCTTCTGCAGATGACAAACACTTGCCTGCCTTTTGCTACCAGATCTCCGTAACACTTTCTACATCTCTCTGACGTCAGCATCACTTCTTGCTGTATCTTCACAACTCCTAGTTAACCCAGCCTCAGCATCTTTGAAGCTTCCATAGAAAACCAATATACTTCTCTATAGCAAGAGACCCAATTCAAAACACCATCTCCTCCTCTGACTCCCAGAACAGCCTTTACTCCATAGAGGCTTCAAAACCTGGGTTTGCTGAAGGTCAGACCAGTTCCTTCCCTCACCTTGTTAGAAGGCAGTAGTGGAAGCAAGCAGAGATGTAAACCAGTTTCTCACATCTTGTCGGCACTTCTGGGACTGCTTGAACTCCTGCTGTAAAGCACATGCAGAAATGTCCACAAGGTCATGCCATGCTTTTAGCTTCTAGTGGGACAACCTGTCCCATCTCAACAAGATGGTCTCTCCACTCCCTGCCCTGCTCTCCCCATGAGTTAAGCATCTCCTGTGAAGGACATGCAGTAATTGCAACTTTCCCTGTGAGGGATTTTCTGTTGATGCTGTCTCAAAAGTGTACTATGCTGAAATATTATTTCATCTTAATTTTTCCACTATTAGGACTCTTTTTTAATCCAAAAGTCCAACATCAACAAAGATTAAAGCTTTTACTCTAGTTACATATCTATGAAAACAGCAGTCTCCTGTGTCTTGGGAGATAAACACTACCAGATGCTCCAGTAAACACCAGAAAGGAGAAAGAAAGGGGAAAAAAAGAGACCAGCCAGGAGAAGGAAAGAGCTGAAAATAAGTTAGAAATAGCAGAAGAGGAGACCAGGAAAGTAAATTCTTGGCGGTTCTTGCTATGTGGCAGTGAAGAGGTTAAACCCCAGTACGCTGCCATCTCTAGACAGAATTGGTTGTTACTGCATTGATAAAACCCCGGGTTGTGTTTTCCTTGTCCATTTTGACCCGTATCTGACGTTAGCATTGCAAATGATGTCTGCTGCCATTCAACTAGTCAAAGTGAGTGGACAGAAACAAGACAGAGAGCTTAGCAAAGACGATACTAATGGAAGGGGTGGGGAAAAGTCTGATTTACATGTAATTAATTATTATTTATGTAAAAACCATATCATTGTGGTGGTTCTTGACATCATTTAAAGCCTCTTTTCAAAAGAGAAGTCTCCCCTGTTAGTGCACTGATCTGTGCTGCAAGTATGAATTGTGGTGTGGTGGTAGCGGCATTGGCCCATCACCACTGGCAGGGTTGACATCTGGCTGCCCAAAAGAGCTAAGCTAAGGTCCTCCCTCCTCCTAAACAGGTGACTTTGCATCACCAGAGCCACAGGAGGCTGGCAAGTTATTGGTCAGACCTTAAGCCAATCTCACACAAAAGATGACAAAGTTATGCATAGCCATTGAGAAGACATTTCTGATTAAATACATGTATTTTCTTCTGGACTTGTAAAATTATTAACTTATTTATTCAATTTCAGCATCTAATCGCAAAATAATTCCTCAGCCCAGCCCCAAGGTATCTTGGCAGCATTGTTTGAGGCACACTCCAGCACAGAAAAAAGCTCCCATGGGAAGACATCAATCTTCTTCCTGTACAAATGAAACTGGCCCACAAAAATGAAGGGCACAGCTTCACCCCAGCTCTTTCAAAATTCAGTTGTCAAAGCCATAGCTTCAGTCCAGCTTCCAGACACATCCCTGCCCACTAGTTTCCACAGGAGCTAGGTCAAACCTCAAGTGCATGGATTACATATGGCATGACCTAGTTTATTCAGGCTCCAGTGTGCAGAATCTATATGGTGGAAAGCTTATTGACAGTATCTCACTAGTTCTCTCTAATTCATCAAAGGAGCTGCTGGGCAGGAAGCTCAGTCAACCTCAATGATGGTAGGGACAGATTAAAGGAAGCTGGACTTAAAAAACAAGCAGGTCTCAAGCAAACTTCTTTATTAAGAAAAACAAACCACAGCACTAATTGGAGCAATTGGATGGGGTAGGAACTTTGGCTGGAGCCTGGGAGCAGAGGCTGGAGCTGATGGGACGGGCAGTGCTCATCAGAGGGAGGGATGTCAGCTGGATGGGTGGTCCCATGCACCTGTTGTGCTCTGCACAGCCCACTAGCTGGGCCAAGGGGATGTCTCCAGCCACATCTCACTCATCCTCCACCTCTTCCACACCCACCTCCAGAGTATTTCTACACAGCACAGCCTCTGCCCATGCAGTCAGCTCATAGGGGCCATGCAATGATGTTAGCTGGCTGCCAAGGCCTCAGCGCTGTGCGACTCAGCTTCTGGAGGACACACAGAGCAAGCCTAGGTTTGCCTGCTGCAGACCATGCAGACAAAACCAAGAGCACTGGAGGCAGAAATATGCCTGCAAGGCTCTCACCTACCCTCCTACTTTTAGGCAACAGTATAATATTTCATTTTCTTCCATCATAGCCTCCTTGTCAGCTGCTAGGAGCACCAAAGCATAGCTAATCTCACCTGGGCAGGGGGCAAGTCTACCCCTAAACATACAATTTTAACAACTTCCAAAGAGCAAAACCCAGTATTTCATTCAACCCCTGCACAGCCCAGTTGTGGTAGGATTTTCATCCCGAGTGAAATAGCTTGTCCAGCTTTGCCCTGTTTGTGAATAAACTTTGATACCAGGCATGGACCTGATATCCCAGAGAAAAAAAGAAAAAAAGTTCTCTTAGTAGAGAATCATCTTCCCCTTTGCATTCTTTGTTATCTCAAAAGCAGCAAAAGCTGCTGTTGTCAGCTTGAGACCAAGCAAACTCTGCTCACACAGCACACTTGGCACAAGGAAATGTTCCCACCTCCTGGAGCAGGCTCCAAGGTGGTCAGCTTGCTTCACCATCCACTACATTTCACATTTAAATATTTTCCATTTTGGTGTTGGTATTTTTTTTTTTGCCTACACCATAAAAGCAAAATAGAAACCACCTTATGTTTTGATTAAGTTGTTTGTTTTTAAAGTCACATTTACCATAGGGACAAATAGGCTGATGTCTCAATTCCAACCCTCAAACTTCGTAAAACTGACTGAGGTCAGTAGGGGGACTGTTTTTCCTAGTGAAATTAGCACAACCCTAGGACAGAAATATTATCAGGGCTACTGAAAACTTTTGTTATCTGGTTGGCCTAGAGAACAGATGTTTTGCTGCAAATTCTTTGGCTCTCAGTGGTTCACAACCATTCTCTGCCATCTTTGCACATCAAACGTCTGCAGAGTAAAGACAGTGTTTTGAATCTCAGCAAAATTTCACACTTTCAGAAGGGCTATTATTTCTGGTGTGGGTTTCTCAGAGAAGGAATTATTTCAATGGGAAACCTCACACCCAAGAACCTTCTGGCTGTTTATTCCTACACAGGGTAATTCTCTGGCTAACACATTACAGCTTCCACCCCGATACTGTGAGACTCAGAGGCACATTTCCACCAACCCTCTGACTTGGTTAATAACATCAAATAATTTGTTTATGAAGTTCAAGTCTACAAAGCCCGACCTGGAAGCAGGTATTTATCCTCCCAGATACAAGTGCTTTTCCTATAATTTCATTTAAAGTCAAAGCTGATCTTTATCTACAAAAGGCCGGAGCAATAAGTATTTAGTGTGTTTAGAAAACATGGCTCTTTCACCACACCTGCTGCCCAGCTGCCAACTTTCAGCCATGTGGACTCTCCACTGCTCTGGAAGGCTCCACTGCAGTAAACAAAGTACTTTTCCCAGCTTCCCTTGTACCAGGTACCTCTCCCAAATGTCTCTATGTACTCACACTCTAAAGGTTTTCACACAGGTCCTGTTTCCACTGCATTTCCAAGGGCCTGGATTGGGTGGTGGTGGAAGTTGATGGTGGTCGAGTTTTCCTCCACTTCCTCTAGGTCATCCTCTTAATGACTTTGTGAGATGCAGAAGAGCCTTCACTGTTGAACAAGAGTGGGACCTATTTCAGGAGTTACTTCTAAAGATTCCCCCCACCTCCCTTCATGTAATCTTACCTTTTTCAGGCTTCTGAGGGAAATTTGTCACAGGATCCAAATCTTCAGCTGTCTCCCACGAGCTTCTTCTATCTGATGCAAGGTAATGTCCCAAAAGCCTCTCCCTTGGCATCGCCAGTGTTCATTTTGGTCATAGCAATGCCACTGAACAAACAAACTTCAAAGTAAAAAAAACAATGCCAGAGCCAGGGAGACGCGCCTGGGGGTGAGAGAACTGGGATAATAAAACTCACGGCATCACCTGGTGCCAACAACCCTGTACATTTTGTGCCTCTAATTTCTGCAGTTTCTTGGAATGGTTTCCTAAGACACAATTTCATTTGGGAGATGAAAGGAACAGGCAAGGGTTAAATCGGAGCCGCCATCCCCCACCCCCAGTCTATTCAGAGCAGAAGGAAATCTGTCTCTCTCCCACCCCTCAGCATCCTGTCTCTGCTGCCCTGGAAAACACACAAATCCCTTACAGCTTCCTGAGGGGCAGAGACCTCAGCCCGCTCCCAGCCCCGGTGGACCCTGCAGCATCCTGGTTTCTCCATGGCCAAGCGTCCTTCCCGGGGGACTCTATGCCCTGGGCCACAGCAGCTCCTTCCCTCCTGCCTGGCCAGGGGAGCTGCTCTGGCAACACCAGCTCAGTCTTCTGAAAGTTACCCCAGCTGCTGCTTGTCCTGGCCAGGTGCTAGAACTTGACCTTGGATGCAGCAAGTACCCCACAGCTAGCACAGCTCTTACTTGATCATGTGATGAATTTTTCCTAAACAGTCTTTTTTCCCCTGCCTTGTCTTCCCTTACCACATCTACCCCAATGGCTCATTTTCATTTTTTTTCCTCTATAGTTTATGGGAACAGCCAGAAAAGACTTGAAACTGCTTCCTCAAGGTTGTCCCAGGCTCATCTGATGTGTTCCCTGCTGGGTGCCCAAGAGTTTCCTCATCCCTCTGATGCCTGCCCTATGGCTCCAAGGAGTCAAGACATGCTCATAGCCATCTTGAAACAGGGAGTCCACAGGCAATCAATGTTAAACCAAGTCACCCAAACCTCAGGAAGGTCACACAGGTATCATTTCTTTCCCTATGTGGCCCTTGGGTATTGTCAAGCACACCTGCCTCTCCACTGAGCAGAAAGGCCAACTCCAAAGCAACAGGTCCTCACCTTCTTTCCCTCTAACAGGCTCAGAGAATGGACCAGCCATCCAGCTCCCCCTTGAGATCCAGAAGATGTGCTACAAAGAGAAGCCAGCCCTTGACACCCAAGGAGGCTCAGCATCAATCAGAGCACCCAGAAGACATCCCACCCACCACAACCTCATGGCACAGCCCAGCCGGGAGATGCTCAATATCTGCACAGTGGCATCACCTCAGAGCTGTGCCCATGCTAATAAGTGTGGTTTGAAGCATGAATTGTCCGTGCTACCTCTGGCCCATGAGCCAGAGCACGTTGCTGTCAGCCCTAAGGCCTCCAAACCTCATGCCATATGTTCCTCACATAGAGGCATGCCCTGAGAACACTTCCAAAGGGCAGGTTCTGCACACTGTGCATCCACGTGGGGAATCTGTGCAGTGTAACTAGGGCACTGTGAATTCACACCCCGGCTCTCTGTGCTGGAACTTGTCTGTGGAGACAAGCCCCGCATGGCTTCTTCCAGCACTCCTGGTCATGGGGGAGCGGCACAGAGAACTAGAGTGTTGCCAAATTGAAACATTCAAAATTATGAGTCATAGTTTCCAAAAATTATCTAACTGGTATTAAAAAAAAAAAAAAAAAAAGAAAAAAATTTAAAGAATTCAATATTTTCATCTTTCAGATGTAACTCAAAAGTTTCTCCAGTTCTCAATGCTAGGAACTCAAGGAAAAACAAATACATGACAGAAAGCAGAAGCAGAGATTTCCAGGCATTCTCATGAATCCAGAAGCTGGAGCTTTAAGGGGGGGGAAAAAAAAAAAAAATCAAACCAAAACAACAGAAAGCTTATGATATAAGGATTATGATTTGGCTAGCAGCAGAAGTAAAACCTCCTGATTTATGTGACAAACCTCAACCAAACAACTCGGCTCAAAAACTTGGAAAAAAGAAGGTGAAACATTCCAGCATCATTTTGGCTGTCAAAATATCGGAAACAATCGTGCAAAATTTAAACATGAGGAAAAAAAAAAAATTAATGAGATTTTTTCCACTTTCATGAACTCAAAGGCAAACAGATGTTGATGAAAAGATGTTGCAAATAGTTCTTGCTGTTGCTCGGCCGAGCCCAACTCGCAGGGATGTGAGTGCATCTCTCCTTCATGATGTCATCCCCTTTGCTCTCGCTCTTCACTGGCTCACACAGAGCAGCCAGTGTCTTTGCACACTGTGTGTTCTTTCACATCTTTTACCAACACAATGGGTTTAATTTCAGTCTCTTGTATGCCATGTTAACAGCTACAATTAATTATTCTCATTTATTCTGCCAGAACACACCTGTACTGGGTACTTCCCTAAGAGAAAGACACATTTCAAAGACACATGAGAACTCCCCACTCCTTAATAACTTTTAAATATGATTCTACAATTTGGACTCCAAGAACCAAAGAGCTCAGCTGACTCCTGTGTACCACTTTCTGTCCTCCTTCAGTACTGAAGCACCCTTTAATTTTATTTACTCTAGATTAGACCTGTAGGACCCAACCTAAATGACACTGAGATCCAAGAGGTGCTCTCCTTTAAAAAGGCTTCAGAAATGGATCTCATGTCCAAATTGAAGATGATGCCAGCACTGGTTTCATTTCAAGGAAATCCAGATGTTCAGTAAAGTGATTAGGAAGTGGTGTGTATCAAATATAAGATACTCTGCATTGAACTAATGCATTTATTTGCTCTGAATAGGTTTCCAGTTCAGGGCAGCACTTTGCCTGTCACAAGTAAAGTGCTTTGACAGAACACATGGACATTTCTGCTGCTTAAACTGAGCCAGCAAATAGAATGGCCAATAACTCCCAAGTCTCAAAAGAGTCCAAAGAGGTACTGTCACTCCGATATATTTATTTCCTGGCCGACTAAATGCATGAGTCCAGGTCCCATTTGTCAGCATCCTGTGTATCTGTGGCCATTTGGAAGGAAGCAAATCAACATAACAATGTTATTGTGGGGCCATTGAGTTCTCACCCTATTACTGGCTAGCAGGTGTCCAGAGCATCACTAAAATCAGGTAATATAGCCTTTTGCTTTGAAGAATGGAGGCTAAGAACTTGTCCTGGCTATTGGTGGTGCAGCACCTCTGCTCAGATGGAATTGGTTTATTCCAGTGCTGTCTCCAAGACAGGTGTCCACTCTTGCAGGCACAGGTTCCCGGTACACAACCTGGCCTCAGTCACGTAACAGTGACAAGGTAGGCAAGACCTGCCCATGGCTATCAAGAGCTGGTAAAGGCTTGTCTCAGACTACCTCAGAGTGCAAGTGCCTCCTGCCTCTCCCATAGGAACCTGTTGGTGGTTTATCATTTCCCTTCAAGGGAAAGGAATGAGGATGAAGAACAGCTGAGAAAATTAAATGGGTTGATCCCATTTTAGTGCCCTATTTAGTAATCCAAGAGAAAGAGTAGCCCCCTTCTCCTTCCTCCTTGGTAGGGAAACCTTCAGTGAATATGTTGACTATTACACCCTGGCTGCCTTGGTTTTCTAGGGAGAGTTATAGAAACAAAGTCCTCAGACAGTGACAAAAACACTAAATCCAGAGGCATCACATCCTCTGCTAATGGAGGATGTAACTCCATCCATGTCAAGAAAAGGCACCAGCCACCCCATACCATCCAAATGCAGCATCCACAGACATGGGCAGGATCTTCTGCACTGTCAGGGTCCCTTTTGACTTTGGGCCTGTGTCTCTTTTACTCACTCAAGTTTCTCCTGCATCTCCTTTAGGGGAGGCATATGTGGAGAAAAAAAAAAAAAAAAAAATCCAGATAAGAGAATGCAGGTGGGTTGTAATTTGTAGTTTCACAGTCCTCTCTGGATAAGCCCCAACACAATACATCCATTTGCCTGCAAATTGAGAATTGTGTTAAACCCACGGTAGTTCTGATGTAACAATATCTTCATGCTGAGAAACTTGAAGACTGCTGAGAAATACAGCACTTAAGCAGAACAAAAAGCAAATTCCCAGCAGCACCTTCCACCCCCATGTTTTTATTGAGTTTTAGTAGGAAAGAATTAAAAAAATACAGAGGGCCTGCAGACCAGACTAGGCATTGTCTGCATTAATTTGGGGTATACGTTACTTTCAGCTGATACTCAGATGAAAAATTAACCCAGCATTCCAATCCATGGGATTTCATGAGGGAGTTTTGCAGCCACTTCTCTGCTCGCTGGACCCAGTGCTCTCCATGGTTTTCATTTACATGGGCACATGGGAAAAGGAGGAACATTTCTGTGCGTGTGTGTTTGCAAGACAGTCTTTCGGATGAAAAAGGAATATGCAGAATAATAGCAACTCTGAACTCATAAGAGCTCCCCTGGAAGGGGTAGGGGTGACATGGCTTTCCACCAGCATGAGTGACAGCAGAATCTGGCCACCAAGGTACCTGACCTGTACTGGCCATACTAAAGCAAATAATCCGTAGCTGATTTAAGTGGCACTAAGATTTTTCATTAGTGCCTAAAGGAGCTGGCACCCACATCTTCATGCACCTCAGGGGGTGTTGGACTCCTCAGTCTTAGCTGATTTTTATCCTGAAGTAAGTTTTTATCCTAAGATTATTCCTTAAGGCAAAAAGAAAAGTTTTTCCGATTATAAAGGTACTATGCTCCCAGCTACTCTTATCCCATTATCATTATGAGATTTTAGTTCTCAAAACACATAACTTTAGAGTTGTTATTTCATTAGGTTATGAAAAACAGAGAATTGTGTTTATAAATATTAACCAGTGGAACGTATCTACATTTGCTAGCTTATTTCTGATGGAAGCTAAGTTTTTAGCAGCCACATATTAATTCAAATACTTAAGGCCTTCCCTTGCACCAGAGGTTATGAACTTGAGCCACCCCTTTCAAGAGCCTCTAAGACCAGCAAAATCTTTCCATAAGGGCCACTAAATAAGCAAGAGCTCCATCTGTGAATGGGAGAGAGAAGACATGACTGTGGGAGGATAACAAGGAATCAATACGACCCTACTGAACCAAGCATACATTGACTGCTCCATCCAGACCTTCAGCAGCAATCTCACATGCTTCACCATCCTAGAAGGACAGGCTCCCTCTTCTAGCTGCAAGCCCCTGATGCCCATGGAGAAGATCTCCAGGGCCCTGCACCACCACCACAGACTCCCACCTCCCAGAGGATGGCTGACGGCCTCCTCCAGTAGCACCACCTCAGCGCCCAGCCACCTGGGAAGTATCACCACAAAACTCACCAAGTCCTACAACTAACCCCTGCAGCTTTCCATGGCATATAGATCACTCCTGATTCTACCAAGGCTCCTTCTCTCCTAGTTTTCCATGGAAGTCCCTTCCCAGCAGCCAGTAAGCCCCCCCCTGAGCAGAGTCCAAAGAGTCCACCTACCTTCCCACAGCAACACAAGAACTTCCCTCTCTTCCTTGGCTTCAGTCCAACCAGCCTTGATGCATAATTGGCAGAAAGCTAAAATATATAGGACCTCTTTCTCAGCAGGTACCTCCTTTCTCCTTCCAAGCCACCTCCTTGGAGAGGAGCTTACTTTACTCATGGGCTCTTACAGCCTTGGGAAGCTCTGGGAAAACAGCTTGTGCAGATGAAGCAGGTCAGGCCCATTTCCTTGTGGTCTGCTCACAGGTGTAGGTGTTTTCCTCTCCTGAGCAGGAGCTGGAGGTTGCAGAAACACTGTGTGAACCATGTCCCTGCTCTGCTTCCTAGGGTGAGATGGCTGCTAGAAATACAGGGACCTCAGCTCCAGGCTTTCGTGTCTGGACTGACACCTTCCAGTTAAAGGAGTCGGACCCTTCAAGTTAAAGGAATCTACACAAGACAAATAGGGTGGCAAAATTAGGATGCAAGCAGGTCAAATGTTGGGATTTCAAAAAATATAGTAAAAATAACATTAGGTGCAAGTGACTGGCAAGAATTAACATCAACATCCTCACTGGAGCAAGATCTACAAGCTGTAGCAAATAAATATGGGCATTTCTATCAGGCACCACTTTATATACACCCTGCAAAAGCAAATCATTGGGTGGGAAATGAAAATCAAGAAGGAAAAATATATATGTTTCTGATTATTCTACCCTAATGTTGTGTTCTGTCATTATGGCAGATTGCTTAATTGTGCTGCTGATTACTTTTCCTGAATTCTTCCTACAGCTGTAGTTTTTACAGTGCCGTGGAAACACTAATTAGCAGGAGGAATGTTGCCTTAAATTTTGTTATAATATATACATGTAAAAAACCCATAGAAATCCTGGCCATTTACTTACTTAGTCCCCCTCTCTGGTTTATTTGACCCAGCTCACTCCCTGTTCAGCTGTCCCTCCTGTAAACCACGCCTGGGCAAAGGTGGAGAGGCCACAGGGAAACACATCCCACTGCTGGCTCAAGACAGCTGTAATCCCAGGCAGCCGTTTAGATCAGTCCTTTCCACCCCACAAAATTCACCTTGTAGAACAATCCAAACGTGCATCCACTGCAGGACGGGCTGGGCTTTGCCTGCCTTTGCTACTAGGAATTATCTATATACTTTGTGATATGCAAAATAAGCTGCCAGCATAGGAACATCTGCGCGATGCTGTAATCTTACCACACATTTAGACTCCACATTCTTAATGATCCATCACGGGGAATGATTTGATGTTGTTTAACTCTTGTTTCACTAAGCTGTGCCCCACTTGTTCTGCAGTATATTCCTGCAATATATCTGCTCACTAAGGAGAAATGATTCTTTCTTTTTTTAAATTAATGCTGTGACATTTTCATAGGATCACAGAATGGTTTGGTTTGGAAGGGACCTCAAAGATCATCTAGATCCAACCTCTGCCATAGCAGGGACACCTCTCACTAGACCAGGTTGTTCAAGCTCCCATCCAACCTGGCCTTGAACACCTCCAGGGACGGAGCATCCACAACCTCCCTGGGCAATTTTCTTTTTTTTTTTTTTTTTTCTGTCCTTAAGTGCTAACTGCCAGTTCAGCCAACCTTCCTCTTCCTCCTCTTCATGCTCTCTCCAGCAGGTATAATGGGAAGAGTGCAGTTGCTCTTACTCAGAGGCATGTCTAGAGCCCTCATAGAAGATATTTTAAGAGGGGTTGGAGAGGATCCCTTAGGATCAGTCTTACATTTCCATAAATCCACCAGTGTGGGACTGCTGGGATTAGCAGCAAACTCTGAGGTGGGGTAAGCAGCACATGGGTGCTGTTTGCAGGACTGTCCTCTCTCTGAAGTGACTGATCCATTGACTTGATGTTGTTCAGCACTTTTTCTGTTTCTCTTGCACTTCTAGTCATGGACTGAGCCAGCTCCTCGGCTGCAACCTGGAGCCAGCCAGCTCTGTTTAATCAGCATTTTAAGCCTCCAGCACAGGAGATTTTTGCTCTGGGTGCTCGAGACCACAGCTATTCTGAGAGCTCAGTTTGGGTTTGAGTCCCCAGGAGCTTGTGCAGCCCACACACCCGGGCGCAGCCACCTCACTTCCCAGGAAAGGAAACTCGGGTGGGATGAGAAACCTCTTCAGATGTCCTCGCTGCCCAGAGCAGTGGTGGCTGACTCACGGGCGATGCCTGTGGGGCTGCCGCCCATCACTCTGAAAGTTGGGTGGCTCAGGCTCCTTCCCCCAGGCAGCTCTGCCCGCGCCCTGAGATGTGAGCGAGTAAGCGATGGGTGTTTCGGTTCAGCAGCAGCACCAAAAAGTCAAGATGAAGCAAATCAAAAGCAGGTTGGGCTGAGCTGTTTAACAGACTGAAACCCCAATCAAGGAGCGCAGCTTGGCTCAGCTTAGCGACTGCAGTGGGTGAGAAGTGCCTGAATCTCAACTGCAATTCGACCATCTGAAAGCTGAGAAGGAAACCAAGAATATGGGTACAGGCAAGGGCAGCTCGTTAAGTCCTATTTATAAGCAAGAAGCCAACTTTGGGGCTTAGAGCAAGTGCTTGAGGAGCAGAGGCTGCACAGATCCCTTGGTGACAATGCATGTCATGGAGGCACCCGCAAAACAGAGTAGCTACCCAAAATGCAGACTTATTCCAATTAAAAATGACCCAGCACTCTGACAGACCAAAGGAAATGACAAGTTTGGATGTCAGGTGGGAATATAATATTACACAACTGACTCCCAAGTTTTGTGAATATTCCTTTTAGAAAGATGCTCCAAAATGTGTACAGATTCACTCACAAAAGGGAAAACCTCCCACTCAAGGATACCCAGAAAAAGGCTCACTCAAGGATATACCCAGAAGCAATATTCACTCACCAAAGAGGGTGTGAGGGCTCACTCAATCCAGGGAAGTCTCCTTGGACAGCATCCCGATCCAAAGGGAGAGTCCCCCACTGCAGACCCACTGCTCCAAGGAGGACCAACTCAAATTGACTCTCTGGCAAAGCTCCATTTATACCCTAAGCAAGTCTGACCTGTGGTCAAAACTAATTAGCTGGGGGCAAGTGCTCAAAAAAAGACAATGTAAGGGCCTGAAGCAAAGTAATTGAGTTTTACTGGCTGTAAAGCCCTAGTCTTTGTCAGGTCTTTGTCAGGGCAGGTGCATCTCCCACCATGAAGAAAATCTATTGGCTTCTTCCAGCATATGGTTTTCCACCAATATGTTGCTCCTGAAACACTGCTGAAATGACTTGAACAAACTGTGCTGCACACCAGGAAAAGGACTTCAGGGTACATCACACTGACCGAAGCCAGCTGTGCTGCTGGCACGGTGTGTAGGCAGAAACCCTAGCATCTCTTGGGCTCTCTACACACTCTTAAAAGGACCAGACAGCACGTGCAGGGCTGGCCCTCTGATGCTGGAGACATTGGACCTGCTCTGAGCCTGCCATGGAAGAGCTTGTGCATGTTTAGTGGGCGAGGTCAGCATCTCTGGACATCTGGCAGCTCCCAACAGGCTGCCAGACATTGGGAAATCTGAGGCAAGCACATAAAATTTCTAAATCTGCCCATACACAACGTTCAGGTGGAAAATATCAGGGGAAACCTGCACGTATGGTAACCCTCCACTCTGCCTTCTGCTTTGCTTTAGCCACGACTGAAATGCAACCAATTCTGGGATAGGGTTGGACATCTATGGTGTCAGGAGCTGTGGTAGGAGACAGCAGCCACATGAGCTGAATGTTATGGACTAGCAAAACATTGCTTTTGTTTTATACATCTCAGGAGCACTTCTGGACATGCTGCTAGAGCAAAGTGTGCACAAGAGCACAGCAATGCCTGGCATTGGTACTGTACCAGTCACTGCTAGTTAGAAATGCTCCCACTGAGTCCTGCTTCAGAGCTCAGGCTTGTCTGGGGCTTGGGTGTTTGGAGAATATTAGAGGGGATGCTGCAAAGTACTTGAAAATAACAAGAAGCTGCACAACTCATCCAGGACAAGCAGCATCTGAGACATCCCTCTGCATCACAGCTGGGGAAGATGAGGTGCCCCAAGGGTTGGGGTTTTGTGGAGTCAAAATTAGGACCTTTATCCCTGAACTCACTCCATGATCAGGTTCACTAAGGTATTTAGGCACAAGAATCTCAGTGAACAACTAAATCCCACTGATGTCACTGGAGCTCTGTTCATAGGGAGTGGTCCCTACCTTAAGGAACTTGCAGGTGAGGAGCAGCAATGTCAGGTAGTACAGATTATTAAAAACCAACAGCACATACATCAGATTATTAAAAACCAATAGCAAACCATATTTTATCTGTCTGTTCCTAGTAAGTACAGAAAGATGTTTCATGGTCACCTAAGCATTAGCATTGAATAATATTTGGCTGTATTAATCTGTAGTGCATAGCAGGGAATAAGGTAATTTTTCCATCCTTCTGATTATATGTAAAAATTTTATATAAGATTTTTTTTGCATTTGATTGCAGCAAGTTGGGATGTTTCCCAATTCTTTCCTCTCCCAGGACAGTTTTTCTGGATCAGCAGCTAGCAAGCTCTGGTGGAACACATGGTATAAAATATTTGTTGCTTTAATATTTTAAACTGCCTAGAGAGAGGAGGTCATGCTCTCCTGGCACGTGGACTACATGTGGTGCCTTCATTGTCTTGAAGGTCCTCCTTTAATGTCTGCTGCACCTGAGGAGCAAGGAGTGAGAAGGTCCTACTGCGTTGGCTCACAGTGACACACACACAAACATAAATCCATGCTTTCCTGCCCTGGCACTCTCCTGTTGACAACCTTTCAGTTTGATTAAGGCAGTGATACGCTGGTTAAGAAGGTCCTCACCCACCCTCTAAACGGCAGCCTACGTAAGTCACTTTGTTTTACTTAAAGTCTGTATTTCTCTATTAGAGGAGATGCTGCAAAGTACTTGAAAATAATGTTGGCTGCTGTGAACTGTGGTGCCTGATCAATGAGGGACATGACAGTTAATTACCCTTCCACTTTCTGATTGTCTCCAGCAATCAGTCCAGCTCAATACCTTCAATCTCAATTGATAGTAGATATCAAATACGAACTAACGTATTGCATTTATTTGAGATACTATAACATTGTGTATAGTTCAACTGTTCATTTCACCTCCATCTGGTCCAGTCTGGGTGGGCGATGTGCTGTCCAAATGTCCTCTCAGCACAGCCTGAGCAGAGAGCAGCAGGACAACCCCAGCTCAGATGACCCAGGACATCTTTAGTGCATAATTAGCCACCTGAGAGAGACTCTGTTAGAAAATAAGGGGGAAAAAAAAAAAAGAAGTTTAGGCCACTGCAGCAGGGCAAAAACATGAAAATCAGAGACAAGCTCAGGTGCTGAAGCGAAGGAGATGTTTCATAAGCTGCTGCTCTGTGGCAGCACAGCGTGAGTGGGGCAGCCAGGGGATGGGCTGCAGTGAGGCCACCACAGCCTTGCTGCTGTCCCAGGCAGGTGGCTTCTCCATCTCTTGCCACCCCTCATGTCACTCAGTTACCGTTCAAGCATTGATGGTCCCTCGATATGCAATCACAGGGTGCTCAGCTTCGCGGGAGGGTGGACGGTGGAGGAGCAGGAGGTTGCACCTGCCTTTGTTTCAGGAGACTGAGCAAAGCTTCCAAATATTTGAAGAAGCGCCGTGCCAGGAGCTCTTTCAGAGTTTCCTTTAAAGATGCCAGTTCGAACAGGCTTTTGTAATTGAGAAGGATCATTTACATTTGTAATGGTTTAAACAAAAACCATACACGCTTACATGGGTGAGATGAGCCAAGGCCCCACTGTGGTGGCTGCAGCAGGGACAGGATAGACTGGGATGGAAAGAGTCTGGAGCAAGGGAGATCTTGTCTGCACTCCTGCCCTCCAATCCAAAAGCCTTGTGGATTTCTATTTTAGTGTTCCCAATGTGTCCCTGCAACTACAGGCTGCATGACATCTCCCTGCCATTGGCACCTATGGGTATCAGGGCCCCTCATCAAGCCAGACCTGCCTTCTTGGTGGCCCTTCAACACCTGTCTCTTGTACAGTGGTATAAGCTCCTCCATGGGATGACCACAGCAGCCAGAAATCCCCATGTCAGCTTCTGGAGCACTGCTGCCAAGGACACACAGGCAGCTTGGCTGTGAAGCCAAAGGTCTCTTGATGCAGCAATTGCTCCCTGCAGGTGAAGCCCAACTCCATGACTTGTCACCACGGTGCTGCCAGCTCCTGCAGGCTTCACTGCAGGTAACTGGCTTCCTTAAGGCACCATGTCCTGCACTCAGCCAGCCAAAGCTCTTGGCTTCCCCTTTAAAAGACTTGGGGAGGGGTGGTGAAAATAGGAGGGGTACCTGCTGTGTCCTTGGAGTCCTGGAGAAAAAGCTGGAAAACATGAACCCAGGAGCTCAGGATGTAGACAGCAAAACCTCCATTCTCTTAAAACAATTTTACTGTTGGGGTTGGTTGTAACAGGTCTGAGCTGTGGGGCCCCTCACCCTCAGGTGACACCTTCAGCTCCCTGCAGCATCAGGTAGCTCCACTAGACATCTCAGGATGCACTGCACAAGAAAACACAGCAAGCACAGGCCAGGACCATGGTTGGTCATTTTTATGGAAAGGAGGGGAGAAATATTCAGTTAATCCACTCACCAGAGGGGCTGAGCATGGCACAGCTCCATCATGTCCCAGGGAAGACTGGGCTGGGTGAGGTTGCTCACAGCCATGCAAGCAGGAGGTGCTCCCCATGCACTGGTGGCTTCTCCCACCCTGCTCCTTACAACCCCTAAATGAAAATATCCAAGGCAAGCAACCTCCCAGGGAAATTCGGGTACCCTGTGGTGTTCCCTCAACCCTTGCAGCCCCATCTCCTGTCCTTGCATCATCCTGCCCTGCTTTTGTCAGGGTGCTGGACACAGACTACCATTTTTTGAGGACAACTTAATGAAATAGATCCTAATTAGCTGGCCGGAAGTTAATTCATTTCAGCATTTGCATGCAACAGAGGCAGGAGTGCAGCTGAAAGATAATGGAGATAAAGCATTAGCCCCACAATGGCAGCGTGGCCAGGAGCCAAGGCTCTCCCTCTTGTTCATACACAATACTTGTTATAAGATTGAATATCCATTTGGGGGCAGAATTCACCTACTTTCCTCCACGCGTTCACCTTTGAAAGCATTGTAATGCTTTACTTATTGGCATTTTATTTTGATGAATAGGCTGCAATTGGTGCAGAAATATCCTGAATGGCATTAGGAGGCTCAGCCATGTGACCATTGGCCCATTTGCACTAAGTACCATCAGTTAAAGTTCATCTTACTTACAGGATGCTTAAGCCAGCGTATTTTCCTAACAGGCACAGTCCTCTGAGGGTAGTGCTGAGCGTGCTGGGGACTTCTTTGAAGTAGCATAAAGGGTAATTATTCCCCAAAGCCTCATTTAAGAAACACCCGTAAAAACTAAGTTTTGTGTCTTTGGAGGGAAAAAAAAACCCCAACCCAATGCTCCTGCCTATGTGGTAGGTGTCTGCTCATCAGAGCAGTGCCTGTGCCCAGCCCAGTGCTGGCTGCTGGGCTGGGTTTGGAGCAGCATGGAAAGGAGGAATATCCTGTTTCTGCTCCTTGTCCGGGCTGAAACACAAGTATTGGGGGGTAAAAAAGAGGAAACAAAAAAGGACCTCAGAGAAATGTGGGTCAAGTACAAGAGGCTGCTTCTATTGTTTGTATTTTATGTGAGGGGCAGCGATAGCACAGGTCACGGTGCCTGGGAAAAGCAGACCTCAATCAGCAGTCACAGCAACGAAGTCTGAGCTCAGGTGGATTTCTGCAACCTGTTACAGCTGTGAAATAGCTTCTCCACTGACAAGCTGACCCTGGTACCAAGCTACCCCTTACCAAAGCCCTTTTCCTATCAGAAGCCCAGGAAAATGCAGGTCCCTGGGGTGGTCTGTGTGAGTACCCCTTGGTGGGTGTTTTGGGATGCACATCACCATGTCATGTGAGGCTGGGGTGGGGGGGGGTCTGCTCAGCATTGGCAGCTGAGGGATGCTGAAGTTGTAAACACATTAAAAAATGCCCATGTAACATGGCCTGCTGCCCCCAGCACTGCCCATGCCTTGGCACCACCGCTGCTGAGGGTACCCATGCTGGGCAGCAGTTAATAACCCACCAGGCTTGTTAACATCACCAGCTAATGATGGTGGTTTAACACTTCAGCAGGGAAAAATCCTGCTGCTGGCCCCAGTCACCAAACCCTCCTCATGCCATAGGGTGGGGAAAAGGGCATCATCACCTGCAGCCCACTCACATGTATAGGTTGTGCTGGTTTCTTCCAGAACTGCTCCTGACCTTGTTAGAGCCATAAGGAAGCTGTGGAGGTGCAGCCCACTCTTACTCCCCGGCTGCAGAAATGCATTTGATGTACTGTTGTTCACTTTACACTCAGCCAAGGCCCCACCTGAGCAACAAAAAATCTTATTTCTAGGTGGGGAGAAGAGAGGGAAAAACATCTATTCAGTTCAGCTCAAGAGAGGGAAGAAGCCACTTGTACATAGAGGTCCCTTCCATGGTTTAGTATTTCTAATTACAATTAAACAAAAATTGTAGCATGCTCCACCCCATGCTTTCTGTCTGGCATTTGGCAAAATGGTTGACAAAAGGTTTTTTTCAAAAGCATTTCATTTACAATGCCAGAGATGTCACCAACACGATGGAGCTTTGCTAGCCAAGGCACTTTATGACGAGGACTCTGGTTTGCCCTGCTATGGACACAAAGTGCTTTTCCCAGGAGCACAGAGCCCTGGGAAGGCATCCTGGCCCAGCCCCAAGGTTGGGTGGCACAGCCAGCCCCCACCTTGACCAAAACCTGCCCGACCACAACAACTTCTCCCCTATTCTTACAGCTTGGTTAAGCTTTGTGTGCGCTCAAAGCAAAGGGGAAAACACACAAGTCTAGCAGAAAGTCATACCATAACTATTTTTAACATGCAGCTGTGCTCAGAAACCCCTCAGAAATCAAAGACTTTCTGAATTAGCCAGCAACAGTTAAAGAAAATCCCTTTCCTCACTGCTGCTCATAATTCAGATAACCTCCCCCCCTCTTATTCGCACTGTTTATACATGAATTCCTACTGCATTATGTGCTTTGTGTAAGCAGGAAAAGTCCAGTCCAGACACAGCTCCATGACAGCTCCCCCTGACTAATAGCAGAATTATCCTTACATAAGTCCTTTCTCTTCCTTGGCATTTTTTTCCCACCGGGAAGGGTGCATCCATGCACAGTCCAGACCCGCTCCATGCTTTATGCTGCAGTGCCATCTCATGGCAGCTCCAGGGCCAGCCTGCCACAGGAGATCCATTTACTTACAGCAGCCCTTTGCAGGTATTTTCTTGAGCTGTTAAGGTTTCAGATTCGTAAAGCCCCACTAAAGCCAAAGAATAAATACATTTTTAATTACCAAAAGCTTTATGCTCAAAACTTAAGAGCCTTCAAAGATGGAACACAAACAGCAAAGAGATATTTTCCTAGAAGATGATCAGCTTTCTAGCCTGTACAAACATGTGTCTTCCATATTACAGACCATTTCTAATAGCTCCTTTATTTCAGTAGAGAGAAGAAAAGAAGATAAAAACCATCCTTAAATCTGGAAGCCATTGCAGGCTTCGAACAGTAAAACTATTGCAAATGTTGAACTTCCACCTCCTCGTGGCTCAGAGAAGTTTACAGCAGTAAAAGCTCTGGGGTACCAAACGCCATGAGCCACCTCTGCTTCATCCAGCACCCTTGGGTGTGCAGTGGGAGCACCTCCAGCTGGGCAGCCAGGGACAGTTCCTCTGCAGAGGAGGAGAACCAGAATGAGCACACACCAAAATTAGACACTGCTCCCTGTCTTGTGGAGTGCTGGCAAGCTGATGAGGTGTGCCGGGAAAGCCATGCTTTCAAAAGACTTAGTCTTCAAGGCTGCAGCTCACCCTGTGCTCCTAGGAGGATCAGAGAAAGGTCTAATCCTGAAGATTAAGGTCCAGATGTAATCAGTGGAGAGAAGCTTTCTGCTCCTTGGAGCAGCAGCACACATAGCACCAGCTTAGAGGGAATTCTGCTTTAGCAGGCAAAACCCAGGAAAATCAGATGTTGTTTCCAACCAGCTCAAGACCCTGTTTGCAAAGGTCAACACCAGGGTGGAAGATGGGCTGTAAGCATCACAGAGGACCTGCTGCCCTCCATGCCAGACCCAGGTCAACAGGTCCCTCCTGGGAAAAACCCATTGTCTACATCTGAAAAAAACAATTAGGGAAAATAACCACAGAGGAAGAGATGCAGCACCCTGTCCTGCCCTCATGGTTCCCAGCTGGGTATTTTCCACATTGCAGAAGAAGGGCTCAGCCCACAGGGTTGTATCCAACCTTCTGGTTCAGGTTTGGCCATCTCAAGACTGCATGTCTGGTAGGATTTGAATCTCCAAAAAAAGCCAAGAGGTTTCCTGAAAGCATGGCAGGATGGCATAGTCATCAGCAGAAGGTTTGTTGCTCCCTCATTCTAGATGAAGAAGATGCCACAAGGGGCAGGGAAGAAGTGATGGCCACGTTTCCTGCAGACCTCAGATTGACTCTAGAAATGTGCAAAGGATGGAGATAGGGATGCTCAGGGGGATGAAGTCTGTGATCTTCTAGAGACAGTGAAAAAGGAGCAAAAAGGATGGAGGAGAGGGCAATGAGGATGCTCATATCAGCTTTTGTCATTGGCTTGGTTTCAAGAGGAGAAGCATCACCCTGATCACCTCAGAAAAGAGAGGGGACTGCCCTGGTGCCCTCTGGTTGGGCGTCCTGCTGAGAGAAACTCCAGGAGAAGCGCCCAGTAAGCCCTTGCCATGCAGCCGTGACAAGAGGGTGGGGGATCCGAGACACGACGCCAGGAGAGCAGCTCAGCTGCTGCTGCAGGGTGTGGGGAGTGACTAACGAGCTAGTTGGGAAATACTGAAAGAAAAACAAAACAAAAAACTCCCCAAAAATTTATCCCAAAGGGAAAAAAAAAAAAAAAAAAAGTCAACAATGAACTTTCTGTGCAGACCATGTCTATGTCACACATTGCGGGATCATTTCTCACCCTACCTGGTGGGTCACTCTCTCCTTTTACAAGCAAATGTTAATTTTAAAGGTTGCTAAAAGCCAACAGTGCTAATGCACTTGGACTAGGATTTTCCTGCTCTAAAAACACCGTTTCATGACCAAAAGACACTCAGGAAAAAAAAGTCTTTTCTACCTTAGATTACTTTTATGATGTGATCCACTCCATGCCTCCAATGCTGCAACAAGGTCAGGGGGAAGGGGGTCAGGGTATGGGGGCCAGGCTGGGTGTTTCCCAGTACTATGGGAGGCCATGCAAAATGGTGACCAGCCCAGGGAGATCACAGCATCACACAGGTTCACACACACCATCTAGCACTTGCTGACTACAAGTTGTTTTCTCTTTGCACGCTTGTATGGAAATGTAACCTCAAAATGTTCCTACGAGCTGTTCCCTGATGTGCAAATATAGCTTTAAATGACTTCTCTAGGAAAGAATCCTCACTGTTTTATACAAATTGTCTTGCATGTTTATTACACAGAATCGTGGTCCAAAAAGAAGGGGGTACATCCCATGGTTATTCATAACACTGCTCTCCCTTACGCATTACGGGCTGGAACATACTCCAGGCCCCCTCACATGATGAATGATGCCTACTCTGCTCTTCGTGGCCAGCCTGCTCCGATTTGCTTATTTATGGAGCCTCAGCGCACTGGTGGAAACCCTTCTCTCCCAATTTCTTCATGAGCCAGAGCACTGGGCTTACAACAGCCAGTTTGGAGGAGGAGCAATAAGACTTTAAACTCTGCTCCTGGCCTCATCACTCTGCAAAGACACTCTGGGACTGCTCCAGAACTCCTGCATTTCCAGCTGACACTCTTCCCAACAGCTGGTAGTTTCTCCACCACATTCAAAGCCCTTTCTCCTGCATCATGTCTCAGAGCAGATGCAGATGCCGGTTGCATGGCCACATGGGTGCATGGACATCCACCTGCCCACTCTGGGGATACTGTGCCTGGGAAGGTATGAATGGGATGTCTCCTGCTGTATTTAGCATGTATTTAGCTGTATTTAGCTGGCTTGGCCAGGCCATTCCACTGTCTGCACACAGCCTTGGGGAGAAAGGAAGGAGACAACATACCCACCAGCCAAGACAAATACTGGGAGGTCAAACGCTGCAGCACGGCTTCTTGGAGATGACACATGCACCCAAGGTAAGTCCACCCATCTCCTGGCACAGGAGAATCTTGAAGAGCCCTTCATTAACATCGCAGATACAAAAACCAGCTCCTGGCCCCAGGTTCCAGCACAGGCTGCCTCCCTCCCAGGGCTGAGGGTTTTGAAGCCTGGGTGGGAGTAAGGTGCTGGGTGGGAAGTCCTGGTGCAGAGCACAGCCCTCCTTCCCCAGCAGCGTAGTATGTACGGCTTCGGAAATAAGCCAAGTCTTCATTAACTTGTCAAATTAGGAAATTGAGAGCTGTCAAAGTGCAGCAAAGATTGGGGGTGGCTTTTACAGCAAGCTGTGGGATCTCCCACTGTTTGTCTAATCTAATTTCCTCATTGTCGTTGCCCTAAGAGAATCATTACAAGAGAGAGAGAAGTGGAGAGATGAAGACATGAACAGTTTCCAGTTGAAAGCATCTCTCTTCCATGTGTGGGTGCAGACAAGAGGGCTTCTATAAGCTGCTCATGATCAGTAATTTTCCTCTGCCACAGTCACATCTATGTTTTAAGACAACTCTTAAACTTCATCCCCTCTGGTCAATCCTGCCACAGGAAGAATATAAAAAGTGATTTCTTTTGTGCTCCCATCAGCTGGCAAAGGCAGAGCACTGAGTGAGCCCCTTTCTGACCCATGGAGCTTTTGTGTTCCTCACTCTGGAGTATTATTAGTTAATTATTACTGAGGAGAGTGCACCAACCTATCCTGAACCTGCCACACTAAAATAAAAGCGCCCAGAAGACTGAGCAAAGCCCGTAGCATGAAATGGCTTTAAATTGAAGAGGCTTTGATGCAGTCATCTGCAGCAACCAAGCCTTGCTAAGGCACATTGCAGGATGTAGAAGCACCTTCTCCTCTACCTGTTCCTGCTCCCCCCATCCTCTTTTTCAACACTATTCTCCAAAACAAAACTCCTCAAGCATCTCCACGGTGCAGATAAACCATAGACAAAAATAACTCATTCTGGTATGTTTCCCATCTCCAGGATGACTTTGCAAAGCCAGTTAAAAATAAAAACAACAAACCACAACAGTACCAAGTAGGAGAACCCAGCACAGAGAAGTCTCAATAGGCAGCCACAGCTCATTTCAGCACATGTGAATGGTGCCTGGTAAGGAAACACCATGTTTCATGTGATCTCTCCAACACATGTAGCTCAGAGGGAAAGGAGATGCTGCTGTGCATGGAGTAACCATGGTGGAAGCTTTTAAGAAGACAGCATCAGAGAGCCTTCTGAAAAAGCAACAAGTGGGACATCTCAAGCTCCTGCAGCCGAGATGAAGCCCTAGAGGAACCAGCTGGAGCCACAGCAGAGAGAGAACAAGCTGTCCAACGGCAGCAGCAGAATCAAACAAATGAAGTCAATACCATCCCTGCTGGAGAATGAAAGGTTAAAACCATACCAGAAACTGGTTGGGGACAGGCTTTTGAGCAAAGCTGCCATTCCTTTCCAGCTAATTGTTATGTTTTCCAAAGATTTCATCAACCAAGTTGTGTTCAACAAACTGCTATTTAATTACCAGAGTAGAATCCTGTTAATTAGCCAGCCCCAGAAGACAGCCCTTCATCCCTGTTAAGTGAAATTCCCAATTAATCCCTCCAGCAGCAGTTGTGCTGCAGCCTGAGGAGCTACAGAGAGCTATTAGAAATGCCCCAAAGTCGGGGGAATGATCAGAGCTTGGCCCCTGCCTGCTGCCAGGGGATACCTTCAGCCCTGCGAAGGGGCAAACCAGCACAAGTGCAATACTCAGCAGTAAAAAGCTGTTTGTTCCTCTTACCATATCTCAGCTATCCCTTCTGGCTCCATTTGCTCCAGTGGCTTCAGCAACAGCCTGGCCAGCATCTCTTCTCCTAGGGCTGGTGCTCCTGTTGCATGCCCATGGTCCTTCCCTCCCTCTGCACAGTCCACACACGTGCCCATGTAAGAGGCCAGCAGCTCTCCTTCAACCAGCTCATCAGCATCCTCCACTTAACACCACGAAGCGTCAAAGCTTTCTCCAGGAAGATGCTGTGTGCACCTTTTACAAGGTGCTATGAACACTTCTAAAGCCAACCAGAGCCCTCCCCCTACCTCTCATCTCACCTGGCTCCCTAGGACAGAGGACAATCCCCATGCGACAGTAATTCCAAACCCAGCAGACCTGGGAGGCAGGACAGGTGTATCCAGGATATGAAGTTCCTAAAAAAATTCATAAAAACAGCCTGGGTAAAGGAGACAACTTTGCCAGCTATGTAAGAGGCTTCAGTGTGACCTGCCACACCAGCAGACACCAGATGAACCCCAAGGGCACAGTCCCAGGGATGGGCAAGTATCAGCCAGGGCTTGTTACCACCCCAAGAGGGAAGTAGGTTTCTTTAAAGCAGCTAATGCAGCAATCTGGAGATTCTTTGCTGCTGGTCACCATGGAAGTTAAATGCCAGCAGAAATTTCTTTTGATAGGCAGGTGGAGGCTCTTCTTTGATATCTATTTAAACAATTAAGATGATTTTGAAGTAGTGGGGGGTTCATTTAATCAAGTTTGATAAAGCAGATCTCCAGGTGAAAATAATAAATATTTAAGACTACAAAAAATAACCCTTAAACATCATTTGGTATAAATACATCTGTGCTTTGGAGATCAGTGGGGATGAAAGGACAGGTCAAAAATTTGACAAAGTCTTTAAATTAATGGTTGCAAAATTCCAATATACAATTTGTCTTATTCCTGTAAATGTGCATTACTCATTTTGATTCAAGCCCAATCTTGGATTGTGGCCTACAATATTCTGAATTTCAGTCAGAAAATATCCATCCACCCAGATCCCAAGTTATAAATAATAACAATTACCAGCAGAATTAAGCCTGACAGGAAAAAAAAAAAAAATCCTAATTTTATAGACTAGGGATTTAGAACAATGAAAAATTGACAACAGTTCATAAGGTGGACCACTCATAAGGTGGTCACCTACCCTATGGCTTGGATAAAGTCTTTCTTAACCTCTATCCAATGCTTGAGCAGAGAGGTTTTAAATATTAAAGTATCATGCAAGGCAACTACACATTAAAAATAATTTCCTTCAATGGGATGAACAAAGTAATATCTTAAATTAGCAAGTTCCAGTGACATCACCAGATTGGCTGCTGCTGCCAGCAGACTCAACTCTACTGAAGTCAATGTCTGTGCTCAAAACAAACCTGGAGGAGAGGTAAGAAGCTCTGGCTTCTTTCCAAACATAAAAGTAAGCGGAGGGTGAGGTATGTGACTAACTCCCCATTAGTATTCCACTCACATTTCCTCCAAAGACAGGAAAGTATTTCAAGTGAGAAATCTTGCTCATCAAGCTGTTGAAAACATTTTCCTCAAAGTTTTCTACATCTCACTTCTCCAAAGTCACTTTTTGACAAGGTCATTTCACCTTGCAGGGAAAGCACCTTCCTACGTTCCCTTATTTCTCAAGGAGGTTGAGTACCTCCACACAGGTGTTGAAGGGTGGTGAGGTATCTACAAGAGAAACTATGCAGAGTTTCAACCCTGTTTGTAGTTAAATATAGATTTTTTTCTATTCTTTTCTTTTTTTCTGAAACAGATCTCAGACAATTTATAAGTAATCCAAAGAGAGTAAAATTATAAAAAGAAATCCTTATCTTGTAAAGTCACAGTGGTAAAAATTAATCCAAGCAAGGCTAGCTGGGGTGTTTCATATACTGTCACTACAGTGTGTATATATATATATATATACACACACACACACTTATATAAATGTCATATAATTAAATTGGTAATAATGTCTATGTTTCTTACTTTGAAACCTCAATCTAACTGCAACTTCAAAATACCTCAAGCAGTAAATGAATATTTACAAGAGATACCACTAATAAACTTCAGGATTCCTTTCTGATTCAACTAAATTAAAAAAAAAAAAAAAGGATTTAAAAATATGTTAAATCTATGAACAAAACAGCTTCTAAGGGAATAAATTTTACTGAAAAACACACAGGTTTAAAAAAGCAGGACTGGTAACATTTAATCTCAGAAAGCAATTACAGAAGCAACACATTTGGATTTTAGAAAACTTGTTTAATTATGCTCATTAACTGCACAGTTTTAATTCATAAATACAGAAAAAGTTGTAAAAAAAATCTCAAAAGTGTGATTCTTATTTTTAGATTTGGTTTCAAGGGCTGCCTCTTAATATACTACAGATGTGGAAATCCGTGCAACTTGAGCAGTTGCCAAACAAAAAACCTCTTACCAATGCAGTAATGCTCAGTGGAGTGCACGTTCAGCTCTACCTTGCAGCTTCTTCTCCTGAAAGGAGCTACATCACTCTTTGGTAGTATATTAAAGCAAACCAACACCTCAAAGAATTAATATAGACAAACACTGAAAGATTAACACTGTTTATATTCACAACTTTATGTTCTTATTCATGCTGCAACACAAAATCCTTTTCCTTCCCGTTTTGGTTTTGTCTTTTTTTTTTTAAGAAAAAAAAAAGGTCACTTAAGAAGTCATGATGCTTGAAACTATACGATGGGCTCTCTTCCTATGCACTGGTCAAGAGCAACTATGATCCTGGCCTTTGTGGGTGCAGTCATGGGCATAAAGCACTCCCAGAAGTGTGAGGGATGGATCCAGTTAGTCTGAAGCATTAGAAATGATCCATGACACTTTTTCATGAAGGTACAGAAAAGCATCCTAAGAAAGCATCAATATAAAAACATTTTTAAAACTCCATCTCCTCTTAAATAAGAGAGGTGTGGAGTTGGCAGGGTTTCCTACCAAAAGATGTCTCAGCCTACTCTGAACAAGGGCTCTTTTGAAATCCCCACAATTAAAACACTCATTAACATCATCCCACAGAGGGTTAGTCCCAATATTAAACATGTTGTCCTCAGTCACTTGTTTGGTGAACACTTTGCTACTTTTACAGTACGTGTGCCATTATCAGTGCAAGACCAGATTACACTGAATATGAGAACAAATGCAGTGCGATGTCTTTCTCTCTTGGGACACAACCAGTGAGTAAGTCTTAACATGATAGGAATGTTTTAAAACAAATATCAAAACCACATTTCACTGAGCCAGCATTCCTCTACGTGGAGCACATCTCGGAGAAGCATCTTTGTGCATGTTTGTGTTTAAGTACAGGACAGGAGAAATGAAAGCCAGCTAATTTAATGAAACACGAGCAAATATAATCTCATTTAAAAAAACAAGTGGCCAAAATATCTTTATAGAGAAACCGTGAAAAATTAAAAAACCCCAATCAAACCAGAAGTAATGAATTGCACATTTAGTGGTCAAGGCAACTGTTTTTCCTCATTTTGTTAGTTTGAAATGTTAGAAACTCAGAAGGGCCACTACGCATAGTGCTTCTGCAGGGCTTCCAACCATCCTTCTCCTTGTCCACATCACCTCAAACCACCAAAACCAATAAATGAGCTTGGCACAGGCTGCTCTTAATGCTTTCCCCGTCGGCCTTCAAAAGCGTGATGCTCTCTGTGTGCTAAGGAAGAGAGAAGGAAAAAAAAAACCCCATGTAAACTCTGTCAAGGAGTTGAGAAAGATTTAAAAAGAGAAGACAATGTATAAAACAGCCAAGGAAGACACAACATGTCAACAAGTGATCTTTGGGAACATGCTATTCTGATAATACATTTATATAGAGCCTAAAATAAACGATTCCTTAAAATCCTGATCATAAATGGTTCCTCTAAATGAATACTTAAATTGAACAGCATGTAGTCTTGAGAGTTATCAAGAGATTTGTTTCACTCATTTCACATACCAGGCATATTAAACATGAAACTAAATATGTTCTGCAATGCAACTAAAAATATGAATGGTAACTTTCACACTGGAGGGCCATAATTTTAATGCAATGAGAGATGCCACATTTCTAAATGGTTAATGATGAATCAGGCAGGTTATTCCTATGGAAACACCCCACCAACACCTTGTTTCCCTAATGAAGGTGGAGATTAGCAGTACAAAATACTTACATTTATAAAACACCACTTTAAAAGATGTATGTGGCAGAAGTTTATGTATCTTTTCTACAACTTTAGCTTCACTTGCCGAAGAGGCGTTCACGTTCCAGACTTGCACAACATCCTCACGGTCCCGGACACTGACACTAACCCCTATGACTTCATCATCTGCACAGAAGAGGAAGCATCGTTAAGGAATAGTTTAGAAGTGAGACATGTCTAATTTGATACTTATGTATTATGAAACAGTGCCCAAAAGCATAAAGAAATGAAAAAGAGCAATCTCCAGTGAGGAGAATACCAACATTCAGACCAGACAAAATAGTTACCAGAAAGAAACAAACACTGCACTTATGCAAACTGTTGGAAATATTACTTCATAGTGGTTTTAATAAAGCCTCATAAGATTATTCATGTTGGCCATTAGCACTCTTATCCTTGATTAAAAGGGAATAGCAAGACTCCCTTCAGTAAGGTTAGCAATATAAACTAAAGAAGAAATAAGAATAAGTAATGTCTATCAGCAAAAATGGGATGGTGAGGGTGAAACAACTAAAACCCCAGGAACAGTACCTGGAGATCAGACACCAGTTTTTCTGCTCTTTGCCTTCACATTTTGTCAAGGCAGCAACAGGAAAACAAACCACAAACAGGAAAAAACGGAAGAGAAAAAAAAAAGAGGAGGTCTGTGACCAAACCTTAGCAGATTAAATGGTCTCAGACTTGTACCTGCTTTTCATGACTAAGAACAGCATCTGATGATCTATCTCAGGCCAGCCAGCATTCCCAGTCCCTTCCCAGAGTCCATTTCCAAATGAAACCTGCAACCTTGCAAGCCTAGAGAAGGGATTTATTTCTGAAAACAACTTTGTGAAATTATTACCTCTGACCAAAATGGCATGTGAGCTGCCGGATGATTAATGCCTGTTTTCCAGTAAACCAGCAAGGTATTTTAAGAATATTTATATAAATTCAATTATGCTAAAGATCAATTTGACCTAGGCAGTACTTTTAAGTGATAATGAAAATATGGCCTCTGGGTAGAGTGCTAAACTGGGATTTGGGAGAGCCAGGTTTGGGTTATGAGCCTGCTATGGCCTTTTAGTGGCATCACATGCAAACCATGCAGCTTCCCTCAGCTTCGGGTCTGCACTAGTGTTTCCTCAACAACTCCTAACCTCTTAGGGGAACCAGAAGGGACCATCAGGGCTGGCAGAGGCATCTATCTAATTTAGTTGCTTCCAACAGTGACAGTACAATCTAGTACAGAAGTATCATTTGGGGTTCCAGAGTCCTGGCACTGTAGAATTCATAGATCCATAGAATGGTTTGGGTTGGAAGAGACCTCCAAAAGGTCATCTAATCCAACCCCCAATTATATTAATATATAATCAATAATTATACATAATCATATTATATATAATTAATATATATATTAATTATATATAATTAATATAAATCACTTAAATGCTGGTTAACAGATAGATATTTAATGACTAGAAAACATGCTGGCTTCCCAGGGTTGCAAGCTGTTGAGCTTGAGTCCTATGCTAAGACAGCCAGAGTAGCTTATTCTCCTCTCCATGACAAAGGTATCAATACGAGTTCCAGCCTCATACCCCATTGTTAGCAGTGTGTCCATGTTCTGTACTCATACTCAATTTGCCATGCTAACCTCAGTCATTTCTAAGTTACCTGCTGTGCAACAGTCTGTAAACTGCTCTCCAATAGTTGCTAACAGGAGCTCTTTCCAAACTGCAGCCTAAGGAGGAAAAAAAAAGTAAAAAACAATGCAAATGTAAATTTAAGAGTTAGGTTTGCTAGCTCAGTTTTGAGTGTATTCTTTCCGAGTTCTCTAGACAAAAAAAGAATATTTATTGTAAGTACACACTGTGTTATAGAATTAATTTCCTCAATCCAACAAGAATTTAGACCCTGAAAATACATACTGTTACACAGAATTGTTCTAATATTTTAAATATTGAACAATAAGTTTACCTTCACTATATCTGTGTCCACGACTCATCCTAAATGCACTAATATAAAGCCTGAAAGTAAATTTCCCCCAAGAATTTCCCATGATAAAAGACCATAAGGCTCCACTTGCAATCATTTGTTTCTACAGAAAAGAATTACTAACTACTTTAAAGTTCCTGAAAACTCCAGCAGTAAATTAAATTGGTCCATATCTAAACATCATCTCTGACTTGCCTTAACTATGAAATAAGTCCATCTTTCAAAGTCAAATGCTCATTAGAGAATTAAAATGGGGTAAAACTACATGCCACTTTTCGTTGGCTGTTAGACTAATTTGCTTTTGGAACTTGTTATCACCCAACCCAAAGCCCATAGAGAACTTCTAATACATCTGGACCAACACAATGTTCCAAGGTGTGGGTTTACAGGGACAGAATATTCTATCTTTTTATTGAAAGAAAAATATTCATGTTGATGTGTTATCTATTGCCATGACTTTTTCATATATTACTTGATAGGACAAGGGGTGATGCTTTTAAACTAAAAGAGGGTAAACTTGTCTAGATCTAAGGAAGAAATTTTTTACAATAACAATGATGAAACACCAGCCCAGGTTGCCCAGAGAGGTGGTTGATGCCCCATCCCTGGAAACATTCCAGACAAGGTTGGCCGGGGCTCTGAGCAACCTGCTCTAGTTGCAGATGTCCCTGCTCAGTGCAGGGGACTTGGACTAGATGAGCTTTAAAGGTCCTTTCTAATCCAGAACATTCTATGCTACTTTTATGGAATGTCTTTTCTGCTCTGTGAAGTTAGCTTGAGGTTTAGTACTCTTAAAAAACCCCAAAATATCAAATGCACCAGGTTAAAACAAGAAGCAAGCAGCCACAAAGATGACAAACTAATAAACTGCTGTAAAGGCAATTTCTAAGTACTCCTAAATCATCTTTTAGAATACAAAGGATTTCCTTGACTTGTTACCATCTAACCCAATGCATCATATAAAGCTGTGCTATGAGATGCTGCGTGCATATATGACAAAGAATAAAGCCACAAAAATGAGAAACAGACAAAGATACTATTTATGCTATTTACAGAGGCACTAAAAGCTGACTGAAGTTTGCCTTCAATTAAACCCTGCAGATGTGACCTGGGACATGTGCTACATAGTTTGAGAGATGACAAAGTACCTTCATTTCCAAAAGGGGTTATCATGCAGCCTCTTGAAAAAAAAGCCTCTGAAGTCCCTAAATTCACCACCCAGTAATGCAGGCTCCCCAAACCACTTGTCACTTCTGACAATATTCACACATGGAGTTATAAGAAGAAGAAGAAAATCTCAGTCTTTTGTGATCCCTTGGAACTGCAGGGGAAGAAAGCTGCAATTCACATACGGGGAAAAAGCCCACAGGCAAAAATCAATTAACTTTTGGCTGAAATTTCAAGCACTATCTTTCAGCATTTAATGCCTTCTGCAAGGCTGTCACATTTTTCTGACACTTCACTTTTCGTGTTTAGAAGACTGATCCAGAACACACTTACACATATCAACACCACATGTGAGGAGGTCAAATCTCCTCCTCGTGGCAGTTAACAGGAGAAGTTACTCACATGCATTTGATTAAGGGTGCAAAGAGAAACCCAGTTGTTTCAGCTGGGCTAGAACATCAACATGCCTGAAGATATTTTAACATTTTAAAATCAGAGGAAAAAAACCTGAGCAGCACTATGGTTGCACAAGATACACACGAGGTGATCTAACAACTCGCTGTTGCCAAAGGGGATGATCACACTCTTCTTTTCTCCTTTAGTCCCTATAACCATCAAAAAAACTCTACTGGCCATACACTTAAATCAAAAAGAAAATAAATAGGAGACTTTCTGACATCATTAAGCTAGCTCTCAAAACAGTCTGATGAGCACCAGAGCCAGTGCAAGAGGGATCAGGAGAGAATGAGCAAGATCTTCCCCCTTCCAGTGGGGCCAAGCCATGGGATGGGACTAGCTATGGGTGGAAACAACGCCTTAGTCTGCATTTGGCTACAGAAAAATCACTCAATAACACTCCTAAGTGTAAATAAGCAGTGCCAGCTAGAAATAGTCCCGCTGAATCTGACAGAGTTTAGGAGCATTTCAGTGAAACTCAAAGTTGTGCTGGACCGTGTGTGTGGACTTTTGAAGAGCAGATACTGATTGTAACTTAGCATATAACAGTAACGGGAAAAGATTTTTATATTTTTCTTTGCATGCTTGTAAGCAAACAGTCTCGAGAACAAAGGTGATTATAAAATGCTGTTTCCCAATGGAAATGGACTATTACGCTACACCTTTCATTTGCTTAATACATCAACAAGTGCTATCAAATCAAGAGATATGGAATTATCTGGAAAGAAACTTTTGCTCATTGTCTTAAAATAAAAGGTTATGGAGATTAAAATAGCGTTTGGTTGTTGTGTTGGGTGATGTCAGAACTAAAAAGCTTTACAACAGCTTTATCAGACGGAGTTTAAGGAAACCCCCTTGCTAAACAATGTTTAAGTCAATATTACATACCGTACTTTCTTTAGGAACCTTCATTTTCCATATACCTCCTTTGGCATTGCTTTCCTCTTCCCTGGTTATGGAAAATAGATCAGTAAAACAAACATTCATATCCACATCTAGATAAACCTATGTTTGGGGTTTAGTTTTCCCAGAAAAATCCCATTTGAAATGCAATTACTAACTCCAGGTAGCATGACTCAAGCTATGGCTTCTGACATCTGAGATAATTCTTTCATTGTTCATATGAGGCATATCTCTCAACACCTAATTCCTTTCCTAAGTTTTGTGTGTTGGAAAATACTTACATTTTCCCTGACTACAGACCATCTTTGAAGTGGCTGCACATTACATGGGAACAAGCCACAAAGCAATTTCAAGTTTTATTATGGTAACCTTTTATTTTGGAAAAATTCTGGCATATTTTCACAGAGGCAGCTTATTGCTCTCAAGTTTATCCAGTTTAACAAAACAATAGGAGAGCATTTCAGTTTTGTAACAGATAGAAATTAATTGCCCTTATTAAAAGAAAGGCTGAAGCTGCCCAGAGTCAGGACAGACAAAACCATTAAATGTCCTCATAATGACAAAAGCACAACTTACAAACTTGTGAGCTTCAAGTTTATTCTGTCACAATTCTTTCTACAAGATTTTAAATTAGGGTTCGAGTTTCCTGTTAGAACTCTGTAATAGCAAAGTTTAAGGAATAACCTAAATTCATCATTGAAATATCTAAACACAGCATGAGACCTATAGAGATTCCCAAGGGTCAATGGTCTCCCACCAACGCAGACAAACACTGGGGAAAGGAGGGGGAAAACTTTGGAAGGACATCTTCAAAAACCTGCAGTCCTCAATTCCTACTTCAGAATTCACTTTTCTTCCTAAATAACAATGCTGCAATTAGCCAGTTTACTGGAACTGTGATCTGAGAAAAGCTTCCTGGCAGTAATTACTGAGAAGTCATTCAGAAAGTGAGATGGACAGGGCTGCACCAGGAAGAAGACATGCAAAACTCAGCTTCTGAAAGGAAAATCTCAAGGATTTCTACTTTATTCCATTACTGTGCTGCAACCAACTAGAAATTTGCTGCAATGAATCACTTCATAATGCCTTAAGTTAGTTTTAATCCAAGGTATATGTGCACTTACATGCATATGAAGCATGCTTTTGCACAGGTAAAGAGCACTTAAGGACCATCAGTCGTTTGCATCATTATTACAAAATGGGAAGGAAAGAATTTGCATGTTAAAAATAACTCAAATAGAACTAACATATTCTGTGTACTCATAAATTGAAATTCAGAGTAATCTTAATTTCTTAACTTCTATTTCATAATTTTTTCTTACATTTATATTCAGAGGTGGACAACTAAATGACAGTTTGTGCTTTAATAAAGACTCTTTAGTGCAAGTCACTTTTAAGCTCAAGATCCTTAGGATACTTTTTTCATAGGTCTCTTAAGTTCAGGCATTTGCAGGCAAGAGAAACAAGACGCTCCTGTCCCACGCCCGCTGCCTTTCACCACTTCAGGTTTTTTCACTGCCTGTTCCCAGAAATGTCTGATGATAACACACGTACCAAAGCGGCCGTCTTTCTCCTCGCATTAAATGGTAACTACATCTCAGAGGCAAATTTGTCACAGGGGGAATGTTGTTGTAGACACTCCAGAAATCCTTAAAAAGAAAAAATACTGGTTGTGTTAACACAAGAGAGTAAGTTTAGTGGAGATTTACTTCCTTGTTCATCTTCTCTAAAACAATTACATAGCCTGCTCCTAGAGAACTGGCACCTTCTATGTCATCATAAAAGGCTCTGAAAAGAACTTGTTGCAGTTTTGCTTTCACTGCTTTTTTTTTTTTTAGATGCCATTTTGCATAAGGAGGAGGTAGAAAGAAGGGCAGTGGTTGAACTGTGGAATCAAAGCCCTTAGGAAAAGGGAGAAAAACCCCACAACATCAAGATCAGAGTTACACTAAGTATTTCAAAACAAAGCAGTACATAAACCTTCCTTAGCATATTTTAAATATACACTTATATCGAATATCCACCTTGCTTCAGACTAGTCTAGAACTTTGTTATGATGATCTCAAGTTACAAGAACACCACAAACACCAATTCTGTTGAACTAAATGCCTAACTAGCAACCCAACTACTTTGTCTAGATCACAGTGAAAAGTTTCAACCAGATGCAAAGAGCTTGAGGTGCACATATAAATACAGGAATGGGGGGGGGATATTAGAAGATCCGAGTTACCAGGAACCACTGGATTACTTCTCAACATTTCTGCTGGTAAAGGCAGAAGCTGTCATACATGTCTGGGGTGGATAAAAGGCACACAAAAGCAGCGGTGACTGAGAAGATCCCAATCCCCTTGCTTCTTTGTTCAGCAATTGGTAATAAGAAAGGGTTTTTAAAGATTTATGTTACATCAACATGAGGTGATGCAATATTAGGCATTACTGCAACATTATTATCCAATACTTAATCAGTAGCATAACTCTAGAAACAAAGATTGCAACATTCTATGATAAAATTGGTGGCCCTTGGCAACTCTACCTACTAGTCATTACCATTACCTGGGTACAAGGAGAAGTGGAAGACTCTTAAAAATATAAAAAATTGTGTGAAACCCCCATTTCAACTTTCATCTTACTCCAGAGACTTAATGAACTAGAGACAACTTAGCATTAAGGTGAGCAAATACCAACTCACTACATTTTATGCTAACTGTGATAATAACATAGAAATGCAGCTTGACCTGCAAGAGGTGCTCATTGCTTGGCACTGGCAGATGATACAGAGGCACAGGCAGAATTATTCCTTGTTGCAAGTACTGCACGATTTAAAAGTACTTTAAAATTACTTTTAAAGTAATTTTTTTAAGTCTCTAGCAAACTGACTTTAATTAAAGTACTTTAAAAGTAATTTTAAAATTACTTATAAAGTATTTTAATTAAAGTCAGTTTGCTAGAGACTTTTTAATTCAAGCTCAAGGAGAGCACAAGGCATGATTTTTAGTCTTTGTGTAATTATTTTCTCTACTTAAAAAAAATGGAGGAAAGGCAGGAAGAATATTTAAAATACATTGTTAAAGTATAACAATATAACAGAGGCACAAGTGGAAACTCAGGGAAGTTTAAGAGGGAGCTTGCCCAATCAATCCAATACGCTTCCTCCTTTCCTGCTCTGTTAAGCCAAATGAAATTCAAACAATGACACAACCAACAATGCTCACATTCCAAACCACAGGTAAGCAAAGGCACAAGTGTGACTCACCCAGATGGGGGAAAAAAAAAGAAACTTAGGGGGTGAAGTTACACAAGTAACGTGTGGCAGCTCCTCTTGCAAAGCCGGACCCCTCACCTGCACTGTTTGTACTGTGTAAATCTTCTTCAAGTTTGATGCACACTCAGCTGCTGTTGTACCAGGCAGAGATCTTGAAAAGAAAGTAGAGATTAACAAGAATGTTCATTTGATCAAGGAGGAAGAAGGGAGATGGATGGGGAAAGTGAATCACATGAGTGTGAAGTTAAAGTATGCACATGCCAACACAGACCAGTTTCACTTATCATGAATAATGCCATGCAGCTCTGGAGCCCCCAGTACAAGAGGGACAGGGATCTGTTAGAGTTAGTCCAGGGGAGGGCCACAAAGTTGATCAGTGGACTAGAAAAATCTCTCTTACGAGGACAAGATGAGAGAATTGGGCTTGTTCAGCCTGGAGAAGAGAAAGCTCCGGGGAGACCTTATTGCAGCCTTCCAGTATCTGAAAGGGGCTACAAGAAAGCTGGGGAGGGACTTTTTGCAAGCACTTGTAGTGACAGGACAAGAGGTAATGGCTTTAAACTAGAAGATTTAGATTAGAAATTAGGAAGAATTTTTTCACTCTGAGGGTGGTGAGACACTGGAAGAGGTTTCCCAGAGATATGGTGGAGGCCCCATCCCTGGAAGTGTTCAAGGCCAAATTAGATGGGGCTCTGAGCAACCTGGTCTAGTGGGAGGTGTCCCTGCCCATGGCAGGGGGGGTTGGAATGAGATGGTCTTTAAGGTCCCTTCCAACTCAAACCATTCTGTGAGTCATTTAAAGACAGAAATTCAAGTGCTTTTATACTTTTGAATAAATTAAAATTGACCAGGCACTTTGGAAACTATTTTGATTAAGCAGGTGAATTGGTTGTTTTAATCCAAGAACAACAGAGCTCCTTCTGCTGTTAGGTATCGAAAGAAGCTCTGCAGTTCCAAGGAAGGACTCTCCAGGAGGGACCTGGGCTTCACGAATTGCCTTTAATACAACCCAGAACCCACTCAGGGTAGGAAACATTGAAGGTACCCTCAATATTTCATACTTTTAAACAGAAAAGCTCATCCACAGGGTTTATTTAATGGACCGTAATTAACCGGAGCATTTGCCACTAGGTGGCAGAGGCGACCAGCCGGCGGTGGGCTGGCCAGACCCTGCGACATGCTCCTGGTGGCCCCGAGTGGCCGGGACCTGGGCTGATGAGAGCAGTGAGTCCCAGGGGACAGCTCTCTTCTGGTGCAGTGACCCCTGTAACCCAACATATGATGAGGGACCTTCATCAGAGGTCGTGTTGGGACTGGTGCTGTGTTACATCTTTGTCAGTGACATGGACTGTCAAGTTTGCTGATAGGACCAAGCTGTGTGGTGCAGTTGACATGTCGGAGGGATGGATGCCATCCAGAGGGACCTGGACAGGCTTGAGAGGTGAGTCCATGGGAACCTCATGAAGTTCAATGAGGCCAAGTGCAAGGTCCTGCACATGGGTCGGGGCAATCCCAAGCACAAATACAGGCTGGGCACAGTATGGATTGAGAGCAGCCCAGTGGAGAAAGGCTTGGGTGTGTTGGCTGACAAGAAGCTCACCATGACCTGGTAATATGTGCTCACAGCCCAGAAAGCCAACTGCATCCTGGGCTGCATCAGAAGCAGCGTGACCAGCATGTCAAGGAAAATGATTCTCCCTCTCTGCTCTGCTCTGGTGAGACCTCACCTGGAGTACTCTGTTCAGCTCTGGGAGCCCCCAGCATAACTGAAGCACGGACTTGCTCCAGCAGGTCCAGATGAAGGCCACAAAAACGACCAAGGGGCTACAATACCTCTCCTATGAGGACAGGCTGAGAGAGTTGGGGTTGTTTAGCCTGGAGAAGAGAAGGCTACAGAGAGACTCTATAGCAGTCTTCAAATATTTAAAGGGGGCCTACAAGATAGATGGGAAGGGACTCTATCAGGGATTGTAGCAATAGGATGAGAGGTAATAGTTTTAAACTGAAGGTAGGTAGATTTAGATTAGATATAAGGAAGAAATTCTTTACTGTGAGGGTGGGGAGACACTGCAATAGGTTACCCAGAGAGGTTGTAGGTGTCACATCCCTGGAAGTGTTCAAGGCCAGGCTGGATGGGGCTTTGAGCAACCTGGTCTAGTGGGAGGTGTCCCTGCCTATGGCAGGGGGGTTGGAACTAGATGACCATTAAGGTCCCTTTCAATCCAAACCATTCTATGACCCTATGAAACCTCCAAGACTTCAGGCACCTCTTCCACCACCAGCATTTCTTCTTCAAGCCATGTCTATTAGCAGCATGTCCCACCAAGCCAAGAGGTCCTTGGGTTGGTTTCATTACCAGACCTCAGGGTTCGCTGATGTACACCAGGCACAGTTTAGCTTCTCTAGCTCACCCTCATATTGACTATTCCCAATTCCCATCCTGGGCTGCTCTTTAGTCACACACAGTACTGACCTCTTAAAGGTCTTTTCCAGCCTAAACGATTCTATGATTCTATTTATAACCTTAATCAAGACTCTTCAGTGCCTGCGACGTGGGACATCCACTTCCTCAGACATCACTGGCTCCTGTCACTGCACTAATAGCACATTGTAACATCCATCTTACAATTCCCAGCACACGCTCCCACCGGCACAATTTGGGGGAAATGAGGTCAAAATTGCTAAGGCGTAGTCAATTTGTTAGAACTGGAAACAATTTTTTTTTTTTCCTCCCTTAGAAGCTGAAGTCGGATTTCTAAAGAAAAATGAAGATCAAAGGCAAAGCAACATCCCATTGCATCTCAGAAGAGGAAACAAAAATGTGTAAAATGATTAAATCTGGCAACAGAAGCAACAGAGCAGATTTAAGGAAGCACAAGCAAATCCAGTTGTTGCTCAGGTACCCGCTGAAGAAAGGATAAGAGCAAACATCTCAGTAACTCTCCCACCAATGTAGCTGTTAGCCCTGGTATATCTGACCAGCAAGAAATACATCCAGGAAAACACTAAAGTTCCTCTCAGTTGTTACAGAAAATTTAGACTCTGGGGCAAAAACTAGATATTAATGTAAAGGAAGAAATTCAATATGCAAAGCTACTGAAACAGCATCACATGTTCAAAACTTTCGTAATAGCTTCAGGGTTTTTTGCAGCCTCCTATAAAAATAAGTTATTTTAAAAATAAATACAAGACCAGCAGAGAAATCCCTCCCAACTTTTTCAGTACAGACAAACTAACATTAATTTACTCTTTGCCTGTTAATCACTAGACACGAGAGTACATTGCAATGGTGGAAATGATGAGTAAAGTGTTACATGTGCAAATCTCTAAAATCACTTTAACTAGGGGTTATAAAAACAAACAAACAAGAAACCGCTATGGGGCAGGTTCGAGTCCTGTGGCTCATAAATTATGAAAACTGCCATGGAAAAGCTGATAACTTGTAAAAAACAACAAACACAACTTTCATTAACATGCTCGAAAGGAATTACCACAGTAAGATTTGGGGGTTTTTGGTGTTTTCTTTATAGGGTTGCTTTTTCCTTACACTCTATACTCAGCATTAAAGAACAAAAAGAGAAATATTTTTATTTCTCTCAGTATTTAAAAGAAACAGAGTCAGTCAGATGGTTTTTGAATGTACGCACACAAAAAAAGTAGTAAGTTAAAACAGACTTTAAAACTTACCAGGTGATTTAACTGCATTTGTTAGTAGGGAGTAGTGGATTTGCAACAAACTAGTTGGTTTTTTTCCTCGTTGCTGACAGAAGTAGCACTTCTCTACTAACGTTTTTACACATAATAGAATGCAAATAGGCAAAATCTGAGATAACAGCCTCTTGTTGTCTCACACCACTGTCCAAGGAATTACTTCTCTCAGGCACGCTCTGCTAAATAAGCAGCCACCAGTGCACACAGGGTTACTACAGATTGTACTACTAGGTTATCATCACTATACTCACACTGATACTGCCACTAAGATGCTTTGATAGCAAGGTCTACTCAAATAGAGAATATATTCTAATCTTTTAATGATAGCCTTCAAAGGTTATCCAGATAATCATGGCAGCCATTTAGCAAATTCAATACCATTTAAAAGGGTAGCTAAGACAGACAGAATATTCCACTCCAAGGTTATAAAATGGTTCACTTTGATAGTGCCAAATAGCATTTTCCAGAGAAACTATGTGATCTGCTGGCAGAAAACACCACCTGACTAGAAAATTATCTGTTTCAAAAGTTGAGTGACCATTTATTTCCAGTAACCTGCCTGGCAAGGGTTCCATGCCCACAAGATTACATGACATTATTTCAGCCTCTCACCCAGCTCTGGAAAATGTCAGTGACTTATAGGTATGAGCATGAACACCTAAACTTTTTTATTAAAAAAACCCCAAACAAACAAAACAAACAAAACTATTGAAAAGACTGTAAATGAGAAAGCAATGAAATGCATCAATTTAAAAGTTCACATTATTTGCTGCAGAAATTACACCTGCACAAATTTGGTTTAATGGTATAAGGCAGAGATGGGATTTTAACCACAGGTAGACAGAGGGAAGGAAAAAGCCCAGAATTTTCTGTAAAATTAGACTGCTGACAAATCTGAACCGCAGTGCTGCTGCTATAGCCACCCATAAACTCAGTAGATAGCACAGATGACAACTGAGGGGTGAAACTCATGAAATTGTGATTATGTTTTTCTAACTGAGTACACAGAATTGGTTTAAATTGTTAGCAGAAATAGCAGACGACTCCCAAGTGAAGGAACCTGTAGAAATTCCTACTTCTGTAACTCTTCCAGCAAACACCCTATAAGCTAGGAGCAGTAAGATGCTTGTGTACTTTACTAGAAACCTCAACACACATGGTACTACTAAACAGGAACCCTTCAAATACTGACCCTTGAAATGAAGCCATTCATTCAAGGATTCCCCCTCCTTTTGGGTAATTTCACTGCCACCAACAATGAAATTAATCTGACATGCCATACTGAACGGTCAGTTATTGCCATGGTGAACAACTCATTTCCAGGTAACTCAACAGGTCCTGCAAATCCCCAGGAGCACTCAAACAGGAGGGGACATGGGTCACAGCACCAGCCAGGCAGCGAAGACTCTTCTGGGGATGGAGATGGTTGGTTTGCTGCCACACCACCCACAAACGCACATCTGGGTTCCTCAGGGAGAGGCTGCACAGAAAATATTCAATAGCTCTCCTGGTCTGCCTGTTCTGTGCCCTGTGGTGCCACTTTTCTGCATCTTCAAAATCTTTACGGAACAAATCTTAGTGCAATATCAGGACTAATCCAGACCCACCGTACAGCATCTCATGGTAAACCCCATGGGTGTCAGTTCAAAGCAGAACGTGGAACCAGGAATAACCTATGTGAACCACATCCTAATGCCAGCTTGCTTCACTGCTCCTTCATTTTACCAGCACAAATAAAGAACAAAGGATAGAAAGATAAATTCCATTGTTTTATCCATGAATAAGCCTCCAGGTGGTTGTGCTTATGTTAATGTCTGACGCTGAACTGTAGCTCTTCTGTTTCCCTGCAAAGAATTAAGGATAGAAGTTTTTTCATATGTGCTCACACTGGCCTTTGTTTCCCAGTGGGAATCTCATCACGGCTTTAGCGGGAGCTTTAAAAGCTGCCAAGCACTTTTGAAAATACCCCTGTAAGTACTTAGCCAGTACAAATAAGCAAAATATTTACTTACGAAGCATAAACTCAAAAACATGCTGTGGCAACTAAATAAATCTGATAATCCATTCTGAATTCAAAGACTGATTTCAAGCCATCAAAGCCTGTCAAAATGCATTTACCGGGTTGAACGTTCTTATAATATTAACCGTCATTTTTCATTGTAAGCCACCTACTCATAAGCTTTAATAGATGAAGTAGATGATCCTAGATAAATAAAATTTTGCTATAGGGAAGAAGGGAAATAATATATTAAGTTTAGTTTCAAATATCTCATGTGTTCTGTTATGCAGATTCACAATTATTATGAAAATGGTACTGTTATCAGAATTTATCTACTAAACTTCATTTATATAGAACTCATCAGTATAACATGGAGAGAGAAAAATCAGCATGTAAGGATAATATGTTTATGCAAGATTGTTTTCACTTTCCTGGAACAGGCTAATAACATTGCTTTATATTCTACAACGTTTATAAGCATATTCTTCATGAAGATACAGAACAGTTAAACTATTCTTGCAATAGAAACTAAACTACCTAAAAAGCCCTGTTAGAAATCAGATGAGAAGACAAGGCAAGGCAAGCCATGATCCTGCGATGTCATCTGTCCTGCTGCACACTCAGCCTCATCTTTGGTGAGGTTTATCTCAAAATGAGACTTCGGTACCAGGTCTTTGTGTGACATGTGCTCAATGTTTGATAGCACTGATTGCTGTAGAAGGGTACAGGTATTTTCCTTGCTGTTGACTGAAAGAGGTCTGTCAGCAACACTGGCAGCTCAGATGCAGTTAGATCTTCAAAAGATGGTTTTGTGTAAGGATGTGCAACATCTTCATTATCACGTGTGCGCACACACGCGCTGGACCGAAAACTGTCACCACCGAGAAAAACTCTGGATTCTTTTCATGAGGCTGAAAAAAATCAGACAGCTACTAGTACTAGTATGTTCCCTCTGCTATTTTGGTGGGGAAAGGATTACTTGGTGTGGCATTAAACATAAGATGGCACACAACACTCAGGCTAAACAAGTCACGATTAGCAAGGTGTACAAATTTCAGATGTACATCAAAAAGCATAATCAGCTTCACAGCTTTGTATTTACACAAGATCACACCCAGATCCACAACCCCAAATCCCATTAAGGGATGGCTTTAAGTGCCTAACACAGTTTGCTACCCAGGACACCCTTGACTTTGATGGTCATCTCACTCAACTTCTCCTTATGTGTGATCCTCATGTTGAATGTGTTACTCAACGTGAATATAGTGACCAGATTTATAATCCTTGCTTTTAATTTGTTATATTCAGCGATGCATATTGACAATTTGGTGTAAAAAATAGAAAGGCAATCTTTCAAAGCCAGTGCCCACTATAAGCAGGACTCTGCACCAGTCCAGAGCCTCACTGAGATAAACACGAGTGTGAAGAGCCACCAGCATGAGTCAGCTTTCCAAGCTGGCACCAAAGGCATCTGCAAGACTTGCTGACATTCCCCATGCCCCACAACACCACTGCATGCAAAGATACTATGAATGAGACACACAGGTGTGAACTTGGAAACCTGCAGAATGGACACATGAAACAGCAAATCTAAAGCCCTGATTCAAAACTTTTAGCACATCACCTTAAAACATTTTAACACTTACAAAGGAAATCTCGTTTCTCTTAAGGGAAAAACCTGACAGCTTCTCTGCCTTCTTCTCTGAAACTGCTGACCTGTGAGCATTTGAAGATCATAGATGGGATTTTATTTGTCAAGCTGGTGAATAATATTCTCCCAAACGCTTTCATCATGCTCACTTTCCTAAAGCATATATGGGGTATGACACAAGAGAGCGATATCAGATGGTTACTATTTCAGACACACATACCAAGAAAGGCTCAGCACTTATGGGAAATGTAGATGCCCTGTGACACGTGAGATAATGGCAATGAACCAGAACCTGGTCACAGGATCCCAGCTTCCAGATGTTAAGCCTGTGCCAAGGTATTCAAAGAAACAAGTGCTGATGTAGATAAAGGCATTTACTTCTAAAGCAGGAGATGTTTCGAGTGACACTATGATAAAAGCAAGCTCGTGGACCCCAAGGGAACCACTTGGTAGCGTATCACTAGTTGCTACAGAACACATAGCTTAGCTGATGGATACTTATTTTAACAGCGTGACTTAATGAAAAGATACATTCTGGGGATGTTAAAATGTATGTCAGGGATCTGTCTCACAGTAATTTAATCGAAAAAGATAACTACATATCCATCTTAACGTCTATTTATCTTTGTCACTTCTTCCTGCTTTTCAGACACAGTAAAATGTAGCAGCAGTCAAAAATCAACAGCATCTCCTGAGGAAACATCACTGCTCCACACTGTGTGTTATGAAGTTATAAAAGCACCCACAGTTACATTCTGTGGAAAGTCCACCCTATGCCAGCCCAAGCAATGATCCCTCCATCAAATCTGTGTGGGTGTAGGAAGAAATGTCACCGTTGCGTCTGAGGGACTGTGGAGAGACATGAACCTCCACACGCCGCAGTAAATTAAGTTCATGGTTGCATCTCTTGTGTGCTTTTTAGTGCCTTAAACGGTTTTTAAATGGATACGGCACATCTTGTTTGCTGTCATTCTTGTTCCTGCTATTATTCTATCACTGTTGCTGATAAACAAAACAGTTTTGTGTATATATGGCCCCACTTTTTTTTTTCTTATATATACATGCTTGGTTTTGTAAGTTAAGGAACACCACCATTACCTAATTAAATGCACTTGTGCATGATCAGAAAGAAGAAAAATTTATAGAATAATTGAATTCTAAGAGTCTAAATTACAGTGGAAACAAGACTTAGGAAAAAAAAAAAATCATGATGAAAGTCAGGAACTTGAAATGGATTTTAACTTCCAAGGTTGATTATAAAAGATAGATGTGCTTATCTCCACGTGGCTTGTGTAAACAAGCAGATCTGGATGGAAGCTTCCTTAAACAGCCATCCAAACAGTGCTTTTTAAAAACAAACAGAAAACACAACTCAGATCCTGAATCTGACCATGAGTTCAAAAGGATTAACCAGAAATAATTTGTGGAGTTATTTATAAGATCTGATTTGCAGGACCTGAGAATATTTTTGTGCTTTCAACACTTTCTTCCTACTTCTGTGTCATCAGTTGAAAAATTATATTAAAAAAAAAAGAGAGAGGAGAATTTAACTAATAGTATGAGGCAGTATGTTCAGTGGTGGAAGGCTTATAAAGGAGAGAACTTTCTTCTGGGGTGGGGAGAGTGGAGAAATACAATGGAAAGATGTAGAAGATTAAAAACAAGATGCTGGAAAATACACACTAGAAAAGATCAAATTCTGATTTTAAACTTTCTATTTCAGTTCTGACTTTGGTACCTTTTACCCCTATGCCTGGTTGTACGCACCATGGGGGTGAGCTCCTTCTGCAGCAGCTTTCCACGACCATCAGAGACTAAAACTTCAAGTAATGCAATATAAACATTGCAGTTAATGAACAAGTTTTAGCTAAACCTTCAACCAAAATCTTCACTTTGGATTTTAAGCACCGATCATCCACAGAGGTCAAATCAGATTAAGAAAACTGGACATGTCATAACTATAAAACGAGACATGTCATGGTTGGGCTGGTGGGACTCAGTCCATTTGGGGCAGGGGCATCAGGGACAGCCCAGCGATGTACAAACACTGCAGCAGCAAAGCATAATAACCTTTACCCTTCTATTTCTGGGGCTTGCAAGCGTCATGCCTAAATTTAGAGTTTAAAACACCATCGACGCTGCCTGAATCAACGTGTGGCCGCTGGAGCTACAAAACCGAAAGCATTTCCCAAACCAGTTTAATGAATTTACTCCCCAAAACGGTCACAATCCCCTCGAGGTGGGGAGAACCATCAGCTCGCTGGATTCCCACCACATATGAGGGAGAGATGCGGCCAAAAGTGGCGTAGGAAGATGGTGACTGGTCCCTCGATGGGGATGCCAGGGACAGGGACACCAGCAGCGCCTGGGGTGGCTACAAAGCGGCAGCACAACAAACTTTTCCCATGCTCAGCACCGAATTAATCTCCAATCTGCTCGCCGAGGGAACCCGATGCTTTCCGTGGATAGATTTTGGGGTGTTTCCCCCACTCTCCGCCCTGCTTGCTGCTCCCCAGGGCTACCCCCCCCACACCCCATCCCTTCTCCACCGCCATCCCCAGCCCCACTCACTTGTCCAGCCAGAAGGTCCATGGCGAGTGGAGCGGTAGCCCTGCCGGCTCCCCCGCTCGCCCGCCCCGCCGCCGCTGCCGGCCCCGCTCCCGGTCCCGCTCCCGTCCACCCGCCGCCTCCCGCCCGGGGGGGCTCAGCGCCATCGCCCTGGCCGGGGGGCGAGGGGCGGGGACAAGGGACGTGGCGGAGGAGGGGGAGCCGGACAAGGGGAGGGACGCGGGGGAGGGATGGAGGGAGCTGAGCGGGGATCGGTCAAGGGGAGGAGGGGCAAAGGAGGGACGGAACCGCAGGGACTAGGAGCCAGGCTGCTGGTGAGGAGGAGGTAGCTGCACTGGTAGGGGCATGAGGAAGAGTGGGCAGTAGGTCGAGGGAGGTTCTCCTCCCCATCTGCTTCTGCCCTAGTGAGGCCATATCTAAAGTATTGTGGCCAGTTCTGGGCTCCCCAGTACTAAAGAGATAAGGAACTACTGGAGAGAGTCCAGCGGAGGCGATGAAGATGCTGAGGGGACTGGAGCATCTCTCTGAGGAGGAAAGGCTGAGAGCCCTGGGGCTGTTTAGCCTGGAGAAGACAAGACAGAGGGGATCTTATCAATATCTAAAGGACAGGAATCAAGAGGATGGTGCCAGACTCTTGTCAGTGGTGCTCAGTGATAGTACAGGGGACAACGGGCACAAACTGGAACACAGAAAGTTCTGTCTGAACAGAAGGAAAAACTTTGCAGTGATGCCTGGCCCAGGCTGCCCAGGGAGGCTGTGGAGTCTCCTTCTCTGGAGAGATTCCAAACCTGCCTGGACACAATCCTGGGCAACCTGCTCTGAGTGACCCTGATGGAGCAGGGGCATTGGATGAGATGATCTCTAGAGGTTCCTTTCAACTCCTACCAGTTTGTCATTCTGTGATGATGAGAAAGAGGGAGCCACACTGATGGTAGCAGTGATGAATATGGCCAAGGGCACACCTGAGGGCACAGGTTGCTCCAAAAAGGGGCCCTGACACATGCCCAGCACTTGCACTCTCTCCCACTGAGGTCTCTGCCCTTCTTGTGGGCCACAGACGGAAAATAATAATCTGCTTCATTAGACCTTTGAGGACCCACAGCCATAAGGTGTTTGGGCAGGCAAGGTCCCCAATGCCACCATCCTGCCCTGAGCATGCTGCCTGCATCCTCTTCACACAGACACAGATCCCACTGCAGAGCTGGTGAGGCTCTGGGGCTGCCTTTCTGAAGGCAATAACCTCCAGGCTCAGTTTGGCTTGGCAATGCTGGCCAGAAAACTAAATCTCTCTAAAAATCCAAGTTTTGGACACAAACCTCTTGCATGTGCACAAAATTGAGAGATGAGTACGATGCAAACTGACCATGGATGGAGACAATGATGCAACAATGAACCTTTCCTGACTTGGGGGGAGGGGGTGTAATAATTTATCTGTCTTCTCATCTTCTCTACAGCTGATTTACTTTATGTGCTTGTTTTTTATAGGGAGATGTTCCTCATAACCCAGCATGGACATGTCCTAAAACCCTCACATTATTTTCATAATAGTATTTTTTAAATTAAGGTTCTCCCCAGTGGGACTATGCACAGTAGTAAAGTTAAACACCCACATAAATGATAGCAGGATCAAAGACCATGAATCACAGAGGTTTCCTTGCAAACACATTTAGTAGGATGAATAATTTTATATATACTTCACCCTAAAAGAAAAATCAATAAAGACACACTCCTTTAAAGAAATAAAAATCTAACAGTAAGAAAGGGTAGAGATCACCCATAAAAAGCAGTCTGTACAGTGACAATGAAGAAGCAAAAAAAGTTAATGATCATGCTGTGCAGATGGAAAATGCTAACTGCTAAGCCAAATTGAATAAGATCTGGAAAACCAGTTGCACCATCTCTTGCAATTTAATTTACTTCTCTTTAAATAGAAAGCAAGATAATGACCATTTGGGAGAGCTTGGAATCTAAAAATTCATTGGTATGCCCACTCTGAGCATTTTCTCTCTATTTTAATGGTGAGCCCACCAAAAAAGTTAATCCTGAAAAAAACCACCACAAATAGCTTTATCTAGGCACAGATTTACTCAGAAGAGCTGGAGAAGACAGGAGGGGAGGAGGACAGTGCTAATTTCTTATGACCCTAAAGGGCCACATCTTTCCTCCATGCCTAATAGATTTTTGGTGTCCTCTGCTGAGGTTGCCAACAAAGTATTAAATTCTGGATATGCAGCAGCACTCTGGAAATAAGGCCAAACCCACTAGACTATATTACAAAAGCTATGACTCCAGCACCTGCCTCTGATGGGAACCACACACTTCAACCAAAACCTCCAGATTCCATTATTAGAGAGCTGCCCATCATTTAAAACATTATAGCTCAGGTTGGAAACAAATTATTCTGTTATAAACAACCTGAGCTGCAAGGAATAATATAGAAGTACAACCCCCACACCTCTGAGACACAGAGCGAGTACCAGGCAGCAGAGCCTGGATCATTATTCCAAATGAGACATGTAAAGCCTCCCTTTATTTCTTGTTTACATCAGTAAATACCAGGCTTCACAGTGGCACAAGGTACGTTGTGGGAATCTCAACTCACAGTAAATTAATCTGGTTGTGGAGGAAGGGCAACCATAGGATGCATCGAATTAGCACATCCTTTGCCTACAGAGATTTCTAAGAAGTCGTGACACAGAAGGAAAAAAAACGAGTCTCCCAAGATGGATCTCACAAGGAAAAACACAGGAGCAGCATTCTGATTCTGCTTTGCCACTGCACGCTGCCAGCACTCAACTGAAATCAGTTCAGAGATGAAGTTTCCCAGGAAATCATTAGCATTTTCAGAGAGATATTTATAGAGCTTTAATTAAAAAATATTTTATTGGTATTTGCCATATATTTCTGGAAGGTTCCTTTTTAAAGGAACCCTGGTGATGCCATCTCCTGTACTTTTATACCTTCTCAAACACATTTACCACAAACAAACTGTGTTATAGTGCAGTTCTGGGCTACAAAAGGGTGCTAAGGTGAGAAAAGTTGATTAAAGCTCACCATCCCAGAAGGGACTTCTGGTTCCATTCCTTGCACTTTCTCCCAGGCACATCCTCCTTTGGATTCCAGAGTTCTCCAGGTAAACAGCCCAATTTCTGCTAGGGCCTTATAAAGCAGGACCATGTGGCCCAGAGCAGGAGCCAGCCAGTGGTTTAGCTCAGCTGATTTCAGATGGGTGACAGCTGAAATTTCCCCAGGTAACAACTGGGGCAGAAAAAACCCAAACCAACTGCAGTGGGAAATCCTGTTCTGCCCCATTCTGTGTGTTTCTATCACTGCTTTCCTGCTCCCAATTTCAGACACCTAGACCTCTTTGCCACAGGAAAGGCCCAAGTCACTCCATGCTGGGGCTAATTAGAGCTAAAGAAGACACATTATAGCTAGAAGAAACAATGAATACTTCGTAACTCTTTCCATGGTTTTACTTGAGGTTTAAATCCCTACTCTTAAAATCCTTGCTGATTCCCAAATCTTGAAAATAATGGGTATGCTACATGTGCTTTAAACATTATTTGCCTGTTCCAGTAGCTCTTTCTGCTCCTAGCTAGTGCAAGGACATGCCATGACATAAAGAAGGGGCTCTAGACTGCCTCTTAAAACCATCAGGACCATCCTTTCTCCCGCTGATAGTTGTGTACCATCACTGTGGCAACTGCAATGATGTGAGAAATATTAGGAAAGCATTAGGCTTATTTTAGCTATATTCTAATGCAATGTAGCACCTGGAAGGGAGGAAGGGAACAAGCACCATATGAGCAGGGGCATTGCTGGAAGCATTCCACAGCTATTTGCGAGGTGACAGGTACCACACCTTAGAAAACATCTCATAGATAACCTGGTGTGGTGGGTTTACCTCAGCTGGGCACCAGATGCCCACCAAGCCCTTCTATCACTCCCCACCCCACCTCCATCAGCAGGGCAAGCGCGGAGAGAATAAGATGGAAAGAACCCGTGAGTTACAATAAAAGCCGTTTTAATGAACAGCAGAAAACAAAAGCAAGGCCATGCACGTGAAGCAAAGCAAACAGAGCTGTTGTTCTCTACTTCCCATTGCAGGCGGTGTCGGGCCTGTCCCGGGAAGCAGGGCTCCACAATGTGGAGAGGTTGCTTGGAGGACAAGCGTCTTCCCAATGAATCCCCCCCATCCTCCTCCTTCTCTCTCCCTTTATAGTTGAGCTGATATCATATGGTATGGAATATCCTATTGGTCAGTCTGGGGCAGCTGTCCAGGTTGTATCCCATCACAGATCTTGTGTGTCCTCCCCCATCCCACTGAGAGGAATGTTGGAAAGGGCCTTGGTGCTGTGTGAGTGCTGCTGGTCACAACATGGGTGTGTTATCAACACCCTTCTAGCTCCCAGTGCTGCACCATGAGGGCTGCTATGGGGAAAATCAGCTCAGCCAGACCCACCACACCTGGGTTTGTTCATTCAGTGCTCTTGATACAAAATGAACTGTGTGAAATGTTGGGCTAGACTGCTCTCCAGCCAAAGCTCCTCTTTTTTCTTCTGAGGCAGAGCTAGTTGGAGCACAAACCTTCATGGGCGTGAGGGATGGCTCGAGCACAAGCCTTGGCTGCTGTGCCCAGCTTCTGCCCCGCTGCTGCCTCACAGCCCGAGCCAACAGCCATGAAATGTAATTTCTCCACCAAACACTGGTGTCACGATCACTTGCTCTTGAAACACTGCCTGGGACTTCAGAAGCATATTAAGTAACACAACACAAGAGCTGCTTCTGAGAGGTCCCCAGGAAGATAAACTGATCAACCAAGAGCTGAAGCAGAGGTGAGGATGGAGGGATTTGATTTGATATTTGCTTCCAGAGGCTTAAATAAATGTTTTTTAAAACCTAAAACATGATATTAAAGTGTTGAATCCCAATGCTTTTGGCAAAAGCTCCCTCATCTAGGAATGATTTCATATCAGCCAAGCTGTTAAGTGGAGGTTGTCATGGAAACAAGTTATATTCAAATGATATGGCCAGAGATATACTGTATTTAGTGAGTTCTTCATTTGCTGCATACTGAGAACATGTCAGAACTAACTGATATTGCATAACTTTGTTTTGTTAAAAACAAACTGGCTCACTGCCCCTGTTTTTCTCGCAGGCTTGAGTCCAGTCCTGCCTGGGACAGGAGGTTTCGGGCAAAGTGCCAAGCACTGCTCCACATGAGAGGCTCCTCACAGAGCCGGTTCCTGCAAGCTCCTGTTCTTCGAAGTCTTCCTTAAAATGCATGAACCTATCAAAGCCACACAAGCAGCGAAACCTTTCCCTAGCTTATACAATTGAATGAGCCATTCACTAGTCCAAGAAGTGCAGTTCAACTACATCCTTTCCCTCCCTGCTAAAAAAGTTCCTACATATGCATTGTGAAAGTAGTAAAAAAAAAATAAATCTATACAATTACATAAAGTAAAGAGATGCATTCATGGGCATCCCATAAGTGTCCATGACCTCCTTGTAGACACAGGGCTCCTATTAACTTACTATCTGTGAGTGATGTTAAAACAAATCTCAGAGAGGACCATGTGCATACTGAATTTGTACATCTGCTTTTTTAGCTGTGGAGCTGTTAAAAAGTGCAAAGATTTTGTTCCACATGCTAGGAGTTAACACATATTCTTTTGTATAAACAACACTAATGGAATAGTTCTTGCTCAAGTTAGGAACCAAAATCAGATCACCTTTTGGCCAGAACCCTGTGTGGAAACTTCAGCCTGAAAAGTGGAAACAAAAAATGAAAGACAAAATTGGATCCAAAATCACCATCATGGGAACCGCTGCAGAGCTTTTACGGAGCAGCATCCAAAGGAAAGTGTTTTAAGCAGTCTCCCAAGGGATCAAGATTCCTGGTTGCTCAATAGAAGCTTAGCATTAAGTACAAGTCAAACAAAAGTAAAGCCTTACCTAAGGGTAACATAACTGTCGTTACATAACTGAACATACTGTAAAATGCTTCGCGGGGAGGTGATGGCATCTCAGAACCTCTGGTTCCAGGGATCTGTGAAAATGGAATGGCAGCTTGCTAACTTCTTGGGCAAGTAATCCTAAATTTCTTCAAGATTTCCCTCTCTTACAGTTTATAAAGGAAAAACAAAGGCCAAAGAGCTCCTCTGGTAAGTGAAAAGCAAACCACAGGATGGACTTCTGCCAGATGTGAACATGAAGAAGGCAGTCCCAGTTCTCTATCTATCTCAGGTTGGTGAACTAGCTGGAAAGACCCCAGTCTTTCCAGGATCCTTGATACATTGCAGAATCCCAGCTCTCGCTTGTGAAGGAAGGCTGAGCCTCCTCCAAACCCCCTTACAGTTGAGTAAAGGCATGTATTGATCTCAATATGCTGTAGATTAGTTCTTTAGTCTTCACCTACCCATCTTTGGGGAGTCAAACTGGCTCAACTCAGCATCCAATCCATGCATCAGGTATTAGAAGACTTGGGTTTCTTAGCTGTGGACACTAGGTTTCTGCTTTCATCCCTTTCTCATTCCCCACTCTTGTAAGGCACTTGAGCTACCTTAGGTGCTAAAGAGATGCCCAGCAAGGCTGAGGTCAGGGGCATAAATGCAAGAAACCAAACGGACCTCAAATCTAAGTTATATGTTGGAAACAAACCCCAAACAGCTTTCTTTTCCTTATTTCCCAGTAAAATATCTGCACAGTGTGTCACTTAGATATCGCTTCTTCAAACACAGAGGTTCCAAAATAGCACCATCCACAATGTTATTCTGTGTTATATTAAATCAAAAAGAATGTTATTGGCACCACAGCTGGCATTGGCTTTGATGCAGAACATGAGCTTAAATGCTGATCTTTTTTTCCACAGGCATCCCAGTGTACAGCTGAAGGAAACAAGAGCCACATCCCACACACTGAGCAAACCACGTTAGCCTGTACCGCAGAGTAAGCCTGGGATGGAAACCTCACTGGCTACTGATGTTGTAAAAAATAAGTAAATTCTAAAATATAGAAACCACAGAAAATAATATTTTTATAGGTTTTATGCTCACCTCTTAAAAATTACGACCTCAATGCCACTTTATGGTTCAGCTCACAGGGGTCATGCAACTTTCTGCATCACACTGTCAGATTTGGTACCAATCCAAGCCAGGGAAGCCAAGGGCCCCTCTGGAAAAAAACCACTAGAGGGAGACTGACTTCAGCAATGTAACACCCACAGGGAGAAAACCCTGCACATCACTTAAAAACCATCAAGATTCAGATAAAATGTGCTCCTTCTAGCTCAGGTCAAAGTGACTCTTGGTGCTTCTTCTTCACAAACTAAAGTGGCTGGAACTAATGGGTCAAGTTTGACTTCGTTACTGTAAATTGAGTGAGCGTGGTGTAAATGGGATCAGGCAGTCACGTATTCTTCTACTGTTTGTAAGAGAGGTTAGGCCACCTCTATTAAAAAAAACACACCAAAAAAATACCCCAGCCACTGAAAATACTAATAGCTGTATCCTAGCAACATCACGGATTCCGTGTGGACTTTGTTCTGGAGTCTACAGTCTTGTTTCATCAGAATTATTGACTTTCTCAAAGTCTCTAAACGACCATCAAAAACCAGTTAGTGCTTAAAAAATACAAACATTTAATTAGTCACATTAATAAGAAGAAAAAGAAAAGCGGCATTTCATGCTCATGCTCCCGTTGCATGGAGCTCAGTTTAGTTCCCTTTGAATTCAATGTCAAAATTCCCACCTCATTTATTGGTAGCAGAGCTGAGTCCCTCCTTCGAGAAGAAAAGCTGGAAATGGCCCTGCAGAACTTGGCAGATGAGGTTTGTTTCCTAGGCTGGGCTCGTGCATCGCGTGGATGAAATTCATGCAGCTCTTCATGATCCTCCCAGTCATCATGTCCTTACTGCAAAGGTAATTCAATTGGTGTCCAAATGATATACAGAGGCTTTCTCTTTCTCCAAAACTTTTGTATTACGCATATAGCCAATGCCTTATTTTCTCCTAAGCTTTGTTTTTCTTTAACCACAACATTTTTTTTCAAGATCACCAAAAAATGTGAAATCCTGTTGGATCTTCCCAAAAGCACATACCTTATTCCTTTCAGGTATGAAGTCTTCAGGTTTAACACAGCTCTGGGAGGTTTTCCCTCATCAGCCTTGCATCACTGAAGTGATGTATTAGCTAAATACAAGAGAAAAAAGGTCAAATAAATAAAAAATTAAACTACCCAATCCTCCAAAAGTAAAACCCTTCATACAAAAGGAACAACTGAGAAAAAAACCCAACCCATCCCCAAACAAAAAAGCTGTTTGTCATCCTTAACAGTTTGCGCAATGATCTGAGGAATCCTGGGGCATTTTGGCATTTAACTCAGGGTTTGGGCAGGTTCAGATTTTGGTCACAATTTTCACTCAGCTCCAAACTACATCACAGTTTTTCTAATAGTTTTTCTCTGTTATTTCAAGCTCTGCTCTGCTGTAAGTTAGCAAGACCTTTTACCACAGAGAAAGCACTATTAAAATAATAGATTCCTTTTCATCAGCCTGCCTTAAAAGCTCGGTTGATAGGATAGTGTGGTAAAAAATGTTTCTCATGCTTTACCTAGCCAAAGTTGGTTGAGATCCATGAACACTTCTAAGCTGCAAAACCTTTTTACATGCTATTTCTATAGTTCAAAATTAAATGATGAGAGAACGCCTTTAAGTAATTTAAATACAGAAGGGTTACTTAGTGACTTTCAGCCCTTGAACACGAATCCGGTGATGGCTTGATTTGAACTCCAGATGTGGAGCCAAACTGTCTGTAGTGCTTCAGCAGCCTTGAGCTGTCCTCCAAATTGCTGCTCTTGGTCATGGGAATATGCTGCTGGATTGTCATCCTACTCCAACATCCTGGCAAGGGCTTCATCTAAACAGACAACATCCATTTAACTAAGAATTTAGCATTCAAATAGTGTTCATGACCTCTCTCATATTGTCAAATCTCACAGTTTTAGTCCTATTGAAGGTTTTTATATTGCTCAACCTTTCATTTTAACCAGCTGTGGAGAGGGAATGGGGCCGTAGGCAAGGAGGGGATACCCATTTGCACAGAGTGCCAAAAAAAGAGATAATTCTGGCTTCAGTCTAAACTGTGCAGAGTTATAAACCAACAGAAAAGGTAATATATAAAGGCAATAGAGCAGCAAAGAAATCAGCTTTCAGATTCTATCTACTCAAGTTAAAAGATGGTATCAGAAGGTACTTCCAGCACTGCAAATAACTCTTCCTGATGATTAATTCCCAAACTGCTCCAAGGAGAGCAACTAAACAAAGATTTCAGAGTTGCATGCCAAATTATATTCCTAGTTATACTTCCAAAGAGCGCTGTTGGGCTAATTTATACCTGGGTAATATGCAAAATGAGGGGGGGGAAGTAAAATACACAATAAAGACGAAGATGCTTTGACTAACCAAGCAGATTTTATTTGAAGACTCTCTTTAGTATTTAGTAAAAGTAGCAACTGCAACCTGTTGACCAGTTGCAGCAGGTTTGCTTTTGATGGCAGACACTGTAGACAGCAAGTGGAGAACTTGAATTCATACTAAGGAAGTCAAAACGTGCTCTCACAGTGGCTTTGAAAATGAACTTCTAGTTGTGCATTACCTCTTTTTTTTTTCTAAACAGGCGTTCATAGCAGGTCCATCTGAAAGCAGAGAAAAGATAGCAATAGAAATAAGTTGTTTCATAATCAAAACAGCCACTTTTTGTTCTGAAGCTGCCCACACTGGCCATGGTGAATTTGCTGTTGGGTGCCAAAGGCCGTTTCACCTTGCCGAGGGTGGTGGACTCACCCCGTACTGAGGAGATGCTGCAGGAAAGCAGTTTGCAAGGTCTGAAGTCAGTCATGTAGGGAGATGTGACAGCATTGTGTGTAAAGCCTGTTGCTGCCTGTTTGTCCTGTTGCAGGTAATTAGCAATACACTTATTTACTGCAAGACGTTATAATCCTTCCTGCTAATGAAGAACCTGGGGCCTGAGAAGCACACAGTTGCAGAGCCAAGGGCTGGCAGTGCTCCTAAGGCAATAAGCTGCTTATCTGTGGCCTAAGGAGTTTATAATGCCCATGTATCTCCAAAAGCTCATTAGCTCCTCAGTAAGCAGCTGAGACATTAGATGCACAAGCAGAATGGCAATGGCTTGAGGTTGCTACAGCACAGATAAAACTTCTGGGGTTGGCTAGTCTGACGCAGCATGGCTCAATAGCCTGAAGCAATCCCACTTACCTATAAACTGGAGAAAGCCTGATCTTGTGAAATGCTCCTCCCTATCCAGCTTTGCTAATAGGAGAGCACGTAACTAGAGCTCAGCCCTGAGGAGGTACCACCAGGAGCTAGGAAAATCAGGTCAGGGCATCCCACAGCATCACCGGCCACGGCAGCAGAGAAGGCCATGAGGCAACCTGACATAGCCTCACATTGCATCTGCTTCTGCCTTGCCCTTTGCTCCTCTGGTCACTCACTGCCTCCAGGGCAGAGGGGTGGGAATGCAACCCAAACAGATGCTCTATATCCTGTGAGAGAGAACTACAGAGAGAGGAAGAGAAGGAATGGGAAAATCTGACCCTGAGGAGGTTCCCCTGGGGATCTGAGAGGAATGGCTTTTCATAACTCCCTCAGCATGTCCATAGGACTGGATTGCAGCTACAAGCTCCTGTAGAAAGCCATCATGTCAGGGATATTTCCTGTCTCACTGTGGCTATTCCGTGTCACAGAGGAGCTCTTCCACAAAAGAGCTGCTTCTGAAGAACACCATGTCACCAACAATTCAGCGGGTTAAGTTTAGCAGAGCCAGTGATAGAAGTGAGCAGGAAGAAGCTATTCTTCCCCTCTGCTTTTCTTCCCTCTCCATTGAGCAGAGTCTTTAAAGACCAGCTCCCTTTGCAGAAGGCTACAGAACTTTTAGCAAGTGGCACGCATGGAGGCATTCACAGCCATGATACCTGTGTCTGGTTATTTCCAGTCAAAATAATCTCCTACTCAATTATGGAGAAGAATAGAGAAGCTCAGCCTGACTCACAATCACATGGGGGAAAAATGAGAGGAGTTGTTCAAGTTCAAAACGTTCAGCTCACTGTGGAGGAGGATTAGTACCGCTGTGGAAGGAGGTTTTCTCTCCCTCTGCAACAGCACAGCACTGAGGGATGGAAAAGACCCGAGTCCACTTCCCTGCTGTGCCAAATATACTCCTCCGTTCTTCTCTCCTCCCTCCCCAAGAGAGCACATGAAGTATTAAACAGCTAGGAATAAGCCCTTGAAAAATGTGATCGCTAGCTGTCAGGTACCTCTCTGCCAGAGAGCTGCAGCTCGGTGACTGTTTGCCTGCAGATCCTCTGCTGCCATCCAGGAAATCGGGATTCAACTGTGTCATTAACACTCTCATCCACTTCAGCCTCACCTGTACATTTTGCACAACTGTGCCATTACTTCTGCGAACACAACCACATGCTTCATTAGTGTTTTGACAAGCACAGATCCAACCTCTGCTCACCCATGCTCCAGTTCCCAGTGTCCCATCTCTGCCCTGACACCTAGACCCTCTGCAAGTGAGAGGTAGGGTGGTGGGTTTCCATCATTGGTTTAAATCTGCCTTCATTTCCCTGGCAGGTTACAGAGGACAAGTGTGATTCCCGTGCAAAGCAGTTATTTTTGGGTGGTACTGTAAATTTTGCAGACTTAAAACTTCACACACTGTTTTCTTGTTAGCTGGTGCCCAAACATTACCTTAATGTGTCATCTTCTGTTCTGTCGTTGTCACAAAGTATTATCATGATCCTTGTAAACACCCACAAACCCACCTCATTATCTCCTCGCACTCCCTCCTCCCTTTGCAGGGATGAGTGATAGCCGTGCTTCCCCAGGCTGCAGCCTCGCTGCTCGCTCGTCCTCCCCCTTCTCTAGGGTTCCTATCTGCTCTCTCTCCCACCTCACAGCTGGATTTTCCTTGGCAAAGGGACAACTTTTTGTTTTGCTTATGGAGCACCCTGGTCCCTGACTCACTCCATTAGGTGTGAAGATAACACAAATAATGACTGTCATCCAGAGAGCTGCCTGGGAATTACAGGAAGCCAGGAAGGAGGACCCAAATCTTTCCTGTACCAGCATTCGACTCAAGCCTCCATTATCCCTTTCTGCTCCAGACTGACCTTTCCATCTCCTTGATTACTAAGCCTGGAGACTTTTCCTTGCCTGAATTATCTGTGACAGCAAAATTGTTTTGGCTGACTGCTCTCACCTGTCCTGCTTCGTGGTGGCATCTTGGCCATAGAGGGGCTCTGGGTTTGTCCCTCAGGCATGTCCAGACATTTCCTCCTTCCATTATGTCACAGCAGAGGTTACACTGATTTCTGCTACAGCAGTTCAAAGGATACGGGTCACTTCTCTTTCCAGAAACGTTATACAGAGCTCCCAGACACAAGACCACAAATAACACCCCCAATAATAAATAGCTAAGGCTTGGTGAAGAATATCAGAGACTGGTGGAGAGAAGGCAACATACCACAGTATTTGCTGTAAGAGCCGGTATTTTAGCTGCCTTTCCCCTGCGAGGCAGAGAGCAGAGAACATGAAGAGGCAGCCAATTCAAGGAAAGCACATTGAAAGGTCAGAGGAATCCATCTAGCCTGTGCAGCACCATTTTGTAAGCAGAGAATAGCTCTTCATTAAACTCATTTTGTGAAAGTGATTGAAGTGAGAAAGGGAAATAGCTTAACACGCTCATTACAATCTCTGGAAATTACCTGTTCCTCACGACTGCTGCAGTGGATCTGGCTTTTGTCCGGATACACCCAAATCAGAGGGTAGGAGCCCAGTGTTCTAGTGCTGGGCCATGCCCAGGGGTGCACCTGTGAGCAAAGGTGCTCCAGCACCAGACACCAGCAGCGCACACAGAGCCGAGAAGCACCAAGGGTGCTTCGCTGTGGGAATGTTGGGGCAGTCCCTGCTGCTCCTTTTGACTCCTAGTGGTGGACACCTCCCTGGGCACTGCAGTCCCTGCAGGCTGGAAGAGCTTCTCGAGCAGCTTTGCAACAGCAGAAGGGCTACAAAACACCTTATTACTTTTTTTAATCAACTACAGTAAGTGTGGCACTGTCCTGATGTCCAAACTGAGACTGAGCCAGGACAAGGAACTTGGTTAAACCTGATGGGTCTGATGCAAAGAAGAGGTGAAACACCTCAAGGTGCAGGCACACCTGCACAGGGGCACTTGGCTGGGGCAGGGGAGGGCTCTTCCCCTGGCAGGGAGACCAGAACAAGGGCTGGGGTGTAACCAACAGGCAGAGATATCCTGGCAGGTCTAACCCCATGTCAGCCCCTTCAAGAGGAAAAGATCCCACTTGCACTATTACCCCCCCCACCTGCCCCTTATTTTCCCCATTCCTTTAGTTGTTTCTTTAGCATTGCACTTCTCTGCCAGCCCCGCAGGGAAGCTGGCCCCAGATTCCTGGCTCACACTGCCTATAGCACTATATAGCAACCCCATCAGGGGAGCAGGCCTGAGGAGATGGATGAAACACCATTCCCCACTGGCTCTCCCCTCGCTACAGGTAGGAGAAAGATGAGCTAGCAATTTGCTGCTGGCCTGGCAAGACAGCAGAGAATTACAGCAGCTCCTGAGCCAGCTCAGCTGTGCTGGCGAGCGTTCAGGGAGAGAAGAAACCCTACCCGCAGGCATGGAGGAGGGAAGCAGGTGTGTTATCCTCTTTTGCTCACTTGATGGCAGAGATCACAGAGCTAACGAAGGCCATAAGGTCTCCTCTGAAAAGCCACGTGCCCCCAAGGACAACTGATCCTTGCACCCGTGCTTGGCAAAGCACTGTGGTTGCTAGCACCCTGCCATGGGAGAGCCTGTTAACGCAGTCCCGTGTCACGCCGGGGACAAGCGAGGTACGTGGTGTCCCCAGCTCCTCCAGAACAACACCACTGCTGACGCCAGCGCTGGGGCTGCCGAGGGGACACCCAGTGCTCCAGTTGCTGCACGAATGTGAGAAATGCCTTGAAAACCGCACAAAGCACTGAACAACCCGTGGGCAATTCTCTGTCACAGTAGAACTTCGGTGCGAATGAGAAACCTAACAACTGAAAACAGCTCAGATGTACTGGTAGGAAGCAAGAAGCAGCCTCAATTATCTGCTGCCTTTTTTTTTTTTTTTTTTTCCCCTCTCAGGATTTCTTTGCTCTCTTAACACTAGCAATACTAGCAATAAATAACAGATACAAACCAAATCCACAGGCAAATGAAGTCCTGCACATGATACAAATTGCCTTTGATGCATCTCTGGGCCAAAGCCTGGTTTTGGTTCCACCGCTGTTTAAATGCAAGGATCTTGTCAGAGCTGCTCTGGATGTCTGGTGGCATGACCAAGATCAGTGCCTGGCCCCTGCCACACGCAGTGAGACTTTCTGAAACCAGCAAGAAAGATGTGCTCAAAAGTTGTTCCACCAACATCCGCTTTTGGGACTGATGCAGATGAGTTAATTGCTGTCATTTATGGAATAACGCTGAATTTACTGATGGCTTTTAATAGAACGCTCAAAAAGGATTTCAGACGCGTCCTTCACAAGAGGCCATGAAGGAAACTCAGTAATAGTACGATAATTGCATTAGCATCTCCAGTGAGCCCAGGGCTGCGTGGTGTGTGCCTTACAAGGCACACAGAGAGGCCTTGCCCTACATACACAAGGATGCAAAGTGGGAGAGAGAGGACAAGGATCTGCATCTCAGTGGCCTACATTAATTAAACTGCTCATTATAAACCCACACCACCAGTACGGGTGCATCAGCAGAAGCTCTGTGCTAGTCAGGCCAAAGGCGTTTTACTCAGCTCACAAAAACCTGCCCAGCCCTCATGGGCTACATGTAACTGAGCCTGGGAGCTGGCAAGCCCCTGCACATGCAGAAACACTGAGAGCATCCAGGTGGATTAGAGACATTTCAACATCTCCCTCCCCATTCTGCCTTCTTAGGAACCCCAGTCAGACCAAACATCAGGCTCCTGATTGCAGAGGCAGCTTTTCCTCAATGATCACAATGAAACCTTTGCCATGTGAGTTCGCTGAACACCTCCTTCCCCTGAAATCTCCCTGCCCACCAAGGTATCATGTGTGCAGATGCTCTGCTGCAACAGGCACTGCTGGTGAAATAGAGAGTTCTATGCATGCAGAGATAGAGAGTTCTATGGTCATTCAGTGTGGCCAAGCCTAGCAAAAGCACATTGGTGAATGTGACACAAGTGTATCACTAAAGCATGGATGTATTGGATCAATACATATATGTGGTAAGTATCAATACACGTGTTTATGGGCATATAGAAACATAGAATCATAGACTGATTTGGGTTGGAAGGGACCTTTAAAGCTCATCTAGTCCAACCCCCTGCACCTGCAACTAGAGCAGTTGCTCAGAGCCCCGTCCAACCTCACCTGCAATGTTTCCAGGGACAGGGCACTGACCTGGGCCAGGGTCTCACCACCCTCAGTGTAAAAAATTTCTTCCTTCTCTCTAGTCTAAATCTGCCCTCTTTTAGTTTGAAACCATCCTTGTCCTGTTGCATCAGGCCCTGCTAAAAATACTGTCCCCATCTTTCTTATAAGCCCCTTTAAGTTCTGGAAGGCCACTATAAGGTCTTCCCAGAGCTTTCTTTTCTCCAGGCTGACATACACACCCGTGTCATGCACACACATATATCGCTCTAAAACCTATAAACAGCATCACCCCTACACCTCCAGAAGGGGACACGGGGGGTCTCCGAGGCCACCTTGCAGAAGTGGC
>VYZX01017772.1:547332-570084 GCA_013401335.1 Brachypteracias leptosomus
CCTCCCCTGCGGCAGCGCCGCAACCCCGTCCCCCCCCACGTCGGGTGCCTCCGCCCCGCACCCCCGCCCCCCCCCCCCCCCCGCCGCTACATCCCCGCTCCGCCCCGCGGCGCCGTCGGGCGGATGCCGGAGGTGCCCCCAGCCGCGGGCGGCTCCGCTCCCGTTCCCCGCTGCGGCAGCGGGACCTCCGCACCGCTCCGCGCCGCTGCGCGGGTGACTCAGCCCCGCGCTCCGCAGGGGCCGGGCTGCNGCCCTCGGCCCCGGCGCGCTGCCGCGGCGCTGAGATCCCGGCCGTGCTTGCGTGGTGCCGGTGAGGAGGGCGAGGAGGAGGAGGAGGAGGAAGAGGAGGAAGGACCCGATGGCGAACAGCAGCGAGCTGGGGAGCAGCAGCAGCCCGCACCTGCCCAGCGCCGGCGGCCTGCTGAGCGCCTCCGGGCTGAAGCTGGCCACCCTGGGCTTGATCCTCTGCGTGAGCTTGGCGGGCAACGTGCTCTTCGCCTGGCTCATCCTCAAGGACCGGCACCTGCACCGCGCCCCGTACTACCTGCTGCTGGACCTCTGCCTGGCCGACGGGCTCCGCTCGCTGGCCTGCTTCCCCTTCGTCATGCTGTCGGTGCGCAGCGGGGCCGCCTGGCCCCACGGGCCCCTCAGCTGCAAGGTGCTGGCCTTCCTGGCTGTGCTCTTCTGCTTCCACGCCGCCTTCCTGCTCTTCTGCGTGGGGGTCACACGCTACATGGCCATCGCCCACCACCGCTTCTACGCCAAGCGCATGACGGGCTGGACCTGCCTGGCTGTGGTGTGCATGGTGTGGACCCTCTCCATGGCCATGGCCTTCCCCCCAGTCTTCGATGTGGGCACCTACAAGTTCATTCGGGAGGAGGAGCAGTGCATCTTCGAGCACCGCTACGTCAAGGCCAACGACACGCTGGGCTTCATGCTCATGCTGGCGGCCGTCATCGCCGCCACCCACCTGGTCTACATCAAGCTGCTCTTCTTCATCCACGGCCACCGCAAGATGAAGCCGGCCCAGCTGGTACCGGCCATCAGCCAGAACTGGACCTTCCATGGGCCGGGAGCCACCGGCCAAGCAGCTGCGAACTGGACGGCTGGCTTTGGCAGGGGGCCCACGCCGCCCACCCTCGTGGGCATAAGGCAGGCCACCCACAGCCAGATCAAGAGGCTGCTGGTGCTCGAGGAGTTTAAGATGGAGAAAAGGCTCTGCAAGATGTTCTACATGATCACCTTGCTCTTCCTGCTCCTCTGGTCCCCCTACATTGTGGCCTGCTACCTGCGGGTCTTCATTAAGGCCAGCTCCATCCCCCAGGTCTACCTGACCACCTCCGTCTGGATGACGTTTGCCCAGGCAGGGGTCAACCCCATCCTCTGCTTCATCTTCAACAAGGAGCTCAGGGTCTGTCTCCGAGCCCACTTCCCATGCTGCCAAAGCATCCAGAGCACCCAAGGCACCATCCTTTGCGATCTCAAGAGCTTTGGGATGTAGGGGGGGCTTTTCTCTTTCTAAAAAAAAAGAAAAAAAAAGAAAGATGGATATAATTTTCCATGTTTCTGCATATGATCTCAAGAGAGTGTGACCTGTGGGGGACATACTAAACCACCACCCAGCACTCAAACCTTAGGCTGTAAGAAGCTATTTTATTTATTTTTCTATATTTTGCGTATGCTCTCTTCAGAACATAAAAGGTTGCTGTCTATGGGAACAGGTACTTGAGCAGAACACCCCCAAACCTTAGGCAGTTAAGAAGCTGTTTTTTCTTTGTGATTGTGTGGTTTTTAAAAACAAAACAGGGCTCCAAGTTTCTGGTCTTGCTTCTAACGTTTCTAGACATGATTCCAACAGATACGGATTAAGGCCATGACATCTTTTTTTGTTTCCCTATTCCTGTCTGTTTTGATAAAGGCTTAACAATTTTACTCATGTAATATTTGATAAGGGCCAAGACAATTTTATACTAAAGTTATTTTTGATGACCTCAAAAGGTGTTGTTTTATTATTATTTGATTTTAAGTGAAGAACAAGAAGAGGACGTTCCTAATGTGGTCAGAAGTCAGTTTTTGGTGGGAGCTGTTGGGTTCATTCATTCTCAAATGGTTTGAGTATTTGAAGCAGTTACTTATAACTTTTGCTTGACATGCAAACAGTGTAGAACTAATTTGAATTTTCTTGTTGCACTATTCATTTGGTAATATTTCAGAACTATTTGTGAAACGTGATTTTAAAATACCAACTTTAAAAAAAATAATCAACTATAGCAGTTTTTAAAACCTAGATTGAAATTCATATTTTACTGCCTTTATAGGAAGTTATCTACAAACCTGGGTAATACTTGTACATTTTGACTGTTTTCTTTAATAAAATATTGAAAACCTTTACTGTATGTAATTGTTTCAGAATGACAGCATTTTGCTTTGCTGACAAATAACTTGTGTATGTGGAAGGTTGTATGTCTTGTGTCTGAGTAGATTTCACAGCTGAGGTTATTATGGACAAGCACAATCCTTATTTGCTGTTAGATCTCATTTTAGGTGTTTATACCAATAAAAGTGACTAAAGCTATTTTTAAGAAGACTTAAGTTCATGATGGGTGACAGGTTTAAATAGCACAATTCTCTGTGTCTGCTGGAACCAAATTTCTGTTTTAGCTAATGGCTCCTCTGTCAATGGTAGAAAAGAGCGTGTAATTGTTGATGGCTAATTTTAGTTAGCAAAGCAGTTTAACATGGTGGCTTGGTTAATACTGTACTCATTTGTAAACTATATTCTTAATGGGTAATTTACATTTATTAAGCGTGGCATTTGAACTTGCTTTATTGCTCTACAAAAACTTCTCAAAGTATTTTAAGCAGCAGCCTGATGGCAGGATCCTGACACAGCTTTTTAGCCATCTCGGAGGAAGCTGTCCCTGATGTGCTTTTTTTGATGTATCCTGTAACATTTAACAAACACCCATCATCACAGAGTGGGAACAAGTTGCACACAGAACAACAGAGAGAAACTCAGGTTCCGTGAAGAAATCTGCATCTATGCTAAGAGTATTCCTGTAGAGAGTAGTCTAAAGTTGTTAGACATCGACTGAGAAACAGTTGTCCTGACTGTGAAGTGAGCAGAGAAGACATGTGTGTGACAGATCAGAAGGGGGCTAAGGTGGCAGCTTCAGATTTAGGCAGGGAATGAAATGAGGTGGGGCTTCTGGTTTGCTTTGATGTCTTGCTTTCCACCCCCAACTCCAGATTTAAGTGGCAACACTTCTTGAAGTACATAAGAAGTTTGCAATTTGAGCTTATGGTATAGCTGCATAGAAGGAAGGGAGGAGTAAGATGGGGCTGTACTGGTACTGCCAGAGTTGGGCTAAGAAATACCACCATGGATGGAATATCTTGGAAATAAGCGAGACTTAATTTCTAAAGCTGTTTGAAAATGCATCTGGGTACAGAAGGAAAGCTGTCAAGAACTTCAGATCACAGCAGAAGTCTGTCATTGGTGCTAATTATATTTTCATCCTGGCATACCAAGTAATAGCTTAGTGAATCTTAGAGAGTAAGAGGGTAGAGTTCTGTTACAGAGACTTATGGGCAAGGCATCGATGCTGCTGCTGGGAATTGTGTTCAAAGTATATCTTAATGGCTGTTTTACTGCTAGGTCTGAATTTCAGCAGAGTTCTAACTTTTGCAGGATCATATTCCCTGACACTCAAATGTGTTCAAGGCCAGGTTAGATCAGGCTTTGAGCAACCTGGTCTAGTGGAAGGTGTCCCTGCCCATGGCAGGGGGGTTGGAACTAGATGATCTTTGAGGTCCCTTCTAACCCACACTATTCTATGATTCTGTGTTTCCTTAAAATTTAACAAGTTTCCTATGTAGGGGCCTAGAACTGTGATCTCTTAACTCAAATCTTGCCTTCCTTTTCCTAATCCTGCTGGTACCCAAGCCAATGTTTTCTTTCTCTTACTCTATTAAAAATGCCTGATATTTTGGCATCCTCTCTCTCTCCCAAGCTATAAGTAGTATAGTTATGATTCTATTTAAACCACAGAGATGGGAGAATAGTTATTTTAAAACCTCCTTAAAAGCTGCAAGGACCAGATTTTTCACTTCTAGAAAAATTAAGCACAAGTTGTGTGGTGAACTGTATATGCAGGGGATGAAAAAACAAACAAATCAATCACCTCTGGGTGACCTGATGGTGTTATTATCTTACCAAGCTGCACTGCTGTATTGAATGCCAATCTCTGTGCATAGAATCATAGAATGTTTTGGGTTGGAAGGGACCTTTAAAGGTCATCTAGTCTAACCCCAAGGTGTCCCCCATCTCAGCAATACCCTCGATAGATGAGTGACTCTGGTTCTTAACGCACTGAAGATAACTGATGCTTTGCTGTCACCCTCGGTGGCAACCAGACCTGGCCTTGCTACAGCAAAAGCATACAAAAAAGTTTGAAAAGAATATCAGTATACTGTGCCTTTTACTTGCATGTAGCTTCCAGGGCTGTCTCAGGATTTCTGATGTACTCTGAGGGCAGAACTGTCACTGTTGGAAGTTAATATTTTATTTTAGGTACTTGTAATATCAAGTGATGATCCTGGCCATGTTAGTACAAAGGAGAAGGAACTCCAGTAGCTTTAATTTAGAATTTAGATGGATGTTGTACAATAGGGCTTCATTCCAGAAAATATGAAACTAAATATTAAAGGACAGACACGTGGCAGAAAATGAAACAGTACTTGGTGCCCGCACACCTACAACCACCACTTCCCAAGTCTATCCTGCTGGCTGAGAGTGGATGAAGAAAGCATGAAAAACCAGAAAGGGCTGGAGAGACACCAGAGGATAAATATTCCTTTGGAAATCTGAGAAAAAGTTGAAAAAAACCCCAAACCTTTCCAAAGTGCAGCATTAACATGTTCACACAGCATCCTTTAGTCTGTGTATGGGGAAAGTGGGTCACAGAGATTAAATGCTTTGACCAAGATCAGAGAAAGGGTGTCAGAGGATAAAAACCTGCTCTAGATAACAAAATTGAGGAAATAATGTTAGGGAGAATGGGCTGAGCACAGGGAGCCATTGCTGATGCTGTTGGGACTTCTGTAAGTCTCCATACTCCCAGCTGCCCAGCAAAATAAAGCAGAGTGCTGCTGGTCTTGCTGGGAAGTGTAAGTGGCCAAGACTCAGAGCTGGGAGTTGATAATTACTTCTCATGCCCACGTGAGAAGCTATTGCAGCTTGTTGTGCAAGTCCTGGGCTCACCTGCGAAAACTCAGATGGTCTGAACCCCTCTCCCCATCCCCACTGATCAAAATACAAAGTACTGGGAGGGTTTGCTGAGCTGCATGGCAGCAGGGCTCTCCCAGCTCTTCCATCTACCTGTACTTGACCAGAATATAGATTGAATCTTCTCTATACCCCTCCAGGCAGATGTGTGATAGTTTTCTGTATTCTGGGCATCACGAGTGCTGATTACCACAGGAAATACCAGCATTATCTCCCCCAGAGATTCTCCACAGTCTGGATCAGAGGTCACAGCACGCTTGCTTTTGCATATCTGTGGTGAAGAATTGCAGTTGCACTGAGAGCTGCTCTGGAAAAATTGCTGCTGGCATCTTCTCTCACTCACCAGGTATTTAACACATTCCTTGCAAACGTTCCCTGTCCAAATCTTGAAGCCAGTGGTGGTTTTTATCGTAAGCTTAAATCTCAGGCCAGCTTGAAAACTGACAGTGGTCTGAAATCTCAACAAGTGGTGGCTGTGTTGGTTTATGATGCTCAACGCTTGGACTGCTGTGGGGTACTTCTAGCTCTGAGATTTGGAAAATGTTTCCTAGGACAGGGGCTGAAAAATTTGGCCCCAGCCAAATTATCTTGTTGGGCAAAGATCTCATTCAGTGGTCATGCTGGAGGATGAGCAGGGGGATGCGCAGCCCACAGGCTGTCATCATTTGCTTTTCCAGTACCAGATCTGCACCAGAGGAGACGAAGCTGCCTCCCAGAATGGTGTGAAGCCAACAGCCTCGAGGAAAAGGGCAGGAATTTGGCTTAGTCTGACAGTAACAATTCTTTCCTGGGGCTCTACCTGGATGTGATACAGCTACACCTCCGCTGCCATATGCTGCAGGACTGCCCTGGGACATGTTGTGCTGAGCTCAGAGGAGAGCAAAGCTGGCATTTTCCCTCCCTTCCCAGCAAAGGATGCGTGGAGTTTGGCTGGACCTCTGCCACTTGTCCCATGTGGTTAAACACCATCACCTTGCTCCTTTGTAGTACTTACACTTGCTTGGAATTGCCAACAACCCCCCAGCCCCACAAGAGAAGCAGCTCCAGACAGAGTAACAGACACATACTGACAAAATGTGATGTTAAGTATCTCAAGGCACTTCATTAACTTAGGCTGCAGATTAGATTATTTTGTGCAGTGTCAGAATACCCTAGAAACCTTATTAGATAGTTTGCTGCAAATAAGAAATTATTAGAAACATGGCAGGGGGGCTGTTTTCTAATAGAGGTCCCCTAAATCCTCAATTTTAGCACAGCATCCTTTATAGCTGCTCAAAACACCACGCAGACTACAGTTAACTCTGTGATACCAGGAAGCATCTCCCATGCTATGGTGTCTAAACTTCAGAAAGTTATAAAGTGTACAATATCTCAAAGAAGTGGAGCTATCAGAGAAAGACCATCAGTGAAGATGGGCTCTTAAAAGCTGGTGCAGAGTCAGGCTGGGCTGGGGCTGTGCTGATGGAAGTCTCACACCAAAGAGGGTCCTTTTATGCTGGTGACCTCTGATGTCGTGTCACTCATGAAGGACCTTGTGTGGGGTAAGTCCTTACTCATCCATCAGTTGTAGTACTGGTGACCAAGAGCTGATTTTCCAACAAGCCTGACATCTATGGTGCTCTGACTTTCCCTGGAGCTGATGATGCTGAGCATCTCTGAGCTTATTTTCACTTGGTACAAGTCATTAACTGCCCCACACCTTGGTACTTTATCTGAAAAATGATTAATTATTCTTATTCACCTTTGTCAAGCACAGAACTACTGATGGCAAGAGCAGAGCATTATCACTGGTGAACAATTGCTGACTACATAAGCTTTCATCACTTAACTTTAAAGTCAAGCTAAGCCTTTAATGCAAGCTGTTGCATTTCTGTATTTCTATTCATGTTTAATGACCTCAGTACTTGCACTCTGTCTTTGATCTTGTGAGTCATGCATGGTTGTACTGTGGATGTATTTATCGGAAAGCCACTTTCTTCAGTGCCACATTTTTCACCTCCACTGTGACCAGGTTGATAGCGCAAAGCACTTTGTGTAGGAGGCTTTCAAGTTCAAAGCTAGTCTTGCAAGGGCACAGGGGAGCTGTGAAGTCCCAGTTAATTTTAGGCAGTCATTGCCATGCTAATAGAAATCAAGAGATTACACAGTGAAGAGAAAGCCTGTCCTAAAGATTCTGAATGTTATTTACTGGTGTGTCATTAAAAAAAAATAAATTCCCGTGTTTGTGTAAGGATGATTAACCATTGGAACAAATCATCCAGGGAAAAAAAATGGATCCTCCATCTGTGAGACATGCAGCCTGAGCCTGTGCCTGCCCACAGTACACCTGCCCAGGAACCCTCTGCCTGCCCAGCCGGGGTCCCTGCACCAGGGTCTGGGGCTCAGCCCAAGCACCCAGGGAGAAAAAGCGATCAGAAACACCAGTAAACAGCACCAGAACCCGCTCTGTCTTTCTGCGATTCACCCCTCCCTTCTGCTAACTGTTTTACAACATCTATTTTATCATAGCTTATAAATACCAGTGCTTGCTTGTCTCAGAAATTTTAGCAGAGGTAGAGCTAAAATGGCTTTGTCATTAAAAAAAAAAAAAAAAAAAAAAAAGGCGCAGAGGGAAGCACAGGACGATTCAAAAGGAAGGGCTGAAGTCTAGGTGCTTTCTGACAGCGAGAGAAAGAAGAATGATTTAGTGGAATATTTCCTCACTCCATCGAACCACTCAATCTGTCCCCATCTGTCACCAACTGCTTGCAGGAGGGTGATGGAAAGGAAACTGTTGAGTAGCTTGATAGTCAAGTAAATCAACTGGGCTTTTTCTTTTCCTTTTCCTCCCTCATTAGGCCTCACACACTCACCCTACACAGCAGGTCCCCCAGCGCTGTGCCAAGGGTGAGGGAGGAGAGGGGATGGTCCCCTGGGTGCCATGGGGCTGCAGTGGCCCCAGGGCAGAGGGACCAGCTCTGGGTGCCCATGAGGCCAAGCTGCCCTGGGGACCAAGCTCTGGCACAGCTGCAGAAGACATCTGGGTGTGGAGGAAGGCGAACGAACGTGCAATATGTTCAGCCAAGCTGCAGTGTGATTAAAGGGAGAGAATGTGGGCACCTGAGCCAAGGAGCCAGCAGAATTGCAGGCAGAGGTAAAGCTTGGAGCCATGGTGTGACAGCAAGGAGGGACACGTTTAGGCTGAGTATCACCAAAGTGCTCCATGGCAGGATGATGAAGGATGCTGCAGAAGCTGGGCTCTGCAGGACCTGCCCACACTGACGCTGGTGAGGACAGAGGTCTCAGCACTTGTTTTCCTCCCTAATAGATCCTAACCTCTCAGCCAGACAGACATTTTCTTACTTTCTGTTTGTGCAACATCTCTCTGAGCCTGAGTGCCAATGTAAACCGAATGCAAGTAGTTGAAGGGACTGTTGCAATGTGTGAAAGGTTTGTTAGTGATTTGGGGGAGCTTAATGAAACCAGGGTGGGGAGGGAGCTGAAATGATGACACCACTGCAGTCAGAAAGTTTAGCCATTGAATTTGAAGGGGTTGGGGACCTTTCTGTCAAAGTTTCACCCAGAAATTGGGGAGAAGAAAAAAAAAACAAGTACTAATTTGACAGGGTGCAGTGAAATTTTGGGGAGGAGTGAGCATGCTTGCAGCTGCCTTGCCAGTGCCTCTCCCTGAACTGGCCTTTCTGGCAGGTCCCATGAAGGCACTTAGAGATGTGCTCTAGCATAGCCTAGAGGAGTAAATCAAGGGTGGGCCCAGCTTCACACCCCCTGAAATTAATAGCAGCTTTGCTGGTTTGTAAACTCTTTGCAGCAAGAGCTGCAGCTGCCTGTTCACGCTGAAAGAGCCCACAAATGTCTGCATGAAGGGACATAAGTGCACCCACATGTACAAGGGAAAAAGTAAATAAATAAAGCTCAGCCTGACTCACTTGGTTGCAACCAGACCATGTTTTCAGGCTGCTTCTGAACCGCATTACAGCCTTGGGATTTACAAAGCTGCATTACATTTAAAACCAGATTTAATCCCTTCCATGTGTGGAGATGCTGTGGTAGAGGCATGGCATTGGGTGTCTAGAGGCCTGGGTGGGATTCCCAGCCTGGGGAGAGATGTGGTGCAATGCAGAGCCCCATGAGGGTCCCTGTGCTTGTGTCTGTAGGGTGCTGGCAGGGACACAGCTACAGCACATCCTTCCCATGCTGCCTGCAGTCAGTTGTCCATCCCAGGAGAGCTCTGGCTGCAGTGGTGTGGGTAGACACTGTGTGTGCAGCACAGACACGTGCTTTATCTGGTCTATGAGATTCATAACCTGGGGACAGGGACATGCCTGGAACACACTGGTATCTGATGCCATGGTACAAAGGAGCACCAATCTGGGGTGCTCTGTGCGCTCCTGGTGCACAATTAACACCTACCTAGTTTCCAAGGCAAATTTGGGTTTTGCAGAGAAGGCTTTCATTTTACATGATGCATGTATTCTTTTTTTGCCCTGTACTAAGATGTCTTATGTCCAGACCTTTAGGAAACCCCTGCCATGGCGGTGTTTACAGGTGTGCTATATAGCTATATTGCTCATCCCTCCTTTCCTGCACAATTTGCTGATATCCTCCACTCTATTCCTTGCCATGAAACATGCTGCCATCCACCCTCCCTTCACATTCAGCCCTTCACATTCAGCCTTTCCCAGCTCTGATGACCAGACAGTGTAGCTCGAAGGCTACCACCATCCTCTGAGGTGGCTGGATCATACAGGGGAATCTGCCCTGCCCAAGCATTGAGATATATCCTGCTGCATTGGGCTGAGTCTGCACGCCCTCAGGACTCTCCTTGAAAAATGATAGGTATCTGCTGTATGTTTGATGTGCATTAAACTCATCTCCATTCCTGTGCTCAGAATTATTGATTAGCCTAAGAGCTGTACCCCCACTGGTTTGGCATTTCATATCTATGGAACCGAGAAAGGCGCATTGATTTTGCTATTGTTAAAATCCTCTTGTATTTGCACAGTCTTTTCTCTTCCTGCAATTTTCTAATTCCTTCTGGAAAACATGTTACACATTGTCAAGATCAAATTCCTGAGACATCTTGTTTAAATCAAGGGATTCTTAGCACCTTCTGTTTCTTTTGAATATCCATCTGTGCAGTAATAACAAATCAGAGAGCTACTGGGGCAGGGAGAGGCATCAGCAAGGACCTCAGTCTGTGGTCATACTTGCTGTTATCACACATCATTGCAGTGCATCATACTGAGAAAGCAAATCAGCAAAGTACTTCTTAACAAGGTATGCTGGAAGGCTTTCTACAGTTTTAGAATAACAAGTCTAAAGCTTCCAGCCTAGCTACAAAAGAATAAAAATAACCCTTACTCTGTTTCTTACCTCAGAGATCTCTGTATGGTTCCCCCTTGTCCTTTCCACCACCAAGCCCATCTTCAGCCTTGCCTGAATCACCCTCTCTTCAGCTACTCCTCTTATATAATCAGGGTGCTGATTAGGGTGACCTATCTTCTAGATAAGTACCCATGCAAATCTGAGTCTCACCTGCCCCACAATCAGGAGAATTTATTTTATGCCACCCCCTTCACTCAAATGCTTGATAACTTTTCTTTTATAAATTGACCACATTTCACAGGGGGGAATTGTGGGCAGGAGGATGCAGATGAGGCTGAGCTTCATCTGGGTTTTCTCCTGCTCATCAGCAGATCTTTCCTTCCAGCCCCTCAGGCTTACAAGTACATTCTTGCTCAGCCAGCTGTGCACCCGCAAACCTGAAACACCTTGCTTCACCTTTCCTAATAAGCATGTAATCAAATTAAGGCAGCAACTCATATGTGGTGGTGTCCTTTCCTGAAACAGCTCCCTGCTAACCCAATATCTGGTAATAAACACGGGAACTTCTACAGTTTGGTGTGATATCATCATTATTCTATAGCATATCTGCAATATAAATATTAATATAATATTAAAAATTAATGCACACATTGCTATTAATAATTGATACTAGTACTCCAATATTAATAAAATTAAACCAAACGTTGGCACAGATCTCCTAAGTGGAGTGAATAAAGGAAAGTGTTTAAACCAGGCTCTCTCTTAACAAGCTACATGCACCAGAGAATGAGCCTTCTCCCTTTCACAAAGGTGTTTCCACGGCTGCATGAATTTTGTTCTCTTTTCTCATTCAATTTCTCTTGCAAGGGCCTGTCCCCTTCCCTTCCTCCCAGGCAGGCGAGGCAGCTGTTCCTGTCCTGGGATTATTGCCAGGGTGATGCTGGGGAAAACTGAGCAGCACAGGGGCTGCAGAAAACCTTTCCTGGTAGAGCTGGCTCAAGCCTGGCCACCTTTTCCATCATTCACGTCAAGACCAGTTTGCTGGGCACCTCAAGCCAGAAGCTGGCTCAAGAGAAAAGCAAAGGGGCATGTATGGCCATTTATGGTTTGAAACACTTCTTAGTGGTCACTGGTTTACCTGTTATCACTGTAAAGCAAAGGTAAAGGGCTTTTCTCCCCCCTTCCACTGCAGAAAAATTAAAAGCATTTTGCAGGTGTGCTTGGGTTAGGAAATCTCCCCTAGGATGGGAGAAAAGATAATTGATTAGGGCAGAGTTTATGAAAGAAACAGGATGCAAAAGCTTCATCTTCCTTCCAAAATGATCTCTCAAATCAACTAACCTTCATTGTGAGAGTCAATTAATAAGAATCAAATTACCAAAAGGGGAATTGTAATAATGATTGCCAAGTGAATATAGTGGGGATGTAGGACAGGGAGGTTTTGCCTTTAGCTCTTCTACGTCAGCAGCCGCTCTCTGGTGGCAGCAGGGAAGGTGTGTAGAAGTCCCTTGAGGGCAAGTGCAGGATAACCCATCTCTCAATGGCACCTTCCTGAAGCCCCTTGCAGGACACGAGCACTTTGACCTTCTATAGATGGTGTGAACTTTGACCTCATGTAATAGGAGCTGTTCTCATTACCCAGATAAATGCCTAATCCCACATGTTAATTGACACAAATTACAACTACAAAGTTGCTCTGCTCTTGTCTGATAAACTCTCCTAAGAGTTCAGTTTGGCAGGTCTAAGGCAGAGAGCAGATGTAATTGTCCACTCATTTACAATGATATAAACCAGGATTATTACCTTCACTGGAGTCACTGGTGATTTATGACAGTGGGAGATGAGAAGCAAGACTGGTGTTTCCTGCTGTGGTTCATCATTTTGAGCACCATGACAATGTGCCTTGGTAAAAATGAATGGAGTGAGAGATGGGACACATACACATTTGAGCTGCTTCTGTTTTCCTTCTTGATTTTCCCTTTGAGTGTAAATTGAAGTCACGCAGAGTCACAGAATAATGGAGGTTTGGAGGGATGTCTAGAGATCATCTCTTCCAACTTCCCTGCTCCAGCAGAGTCACCCAGACCTGGTTGCCCAAGGTTCTGTCCAGGTGGGTTTGGAATCTCTCCAGAGAAGTAGACTCCATAGTCTCTCTGAGCAGCCTGAGCCAGGCTCTGGCACCCTCAGAGCAAAGAAGTTTTCCCTTATTTTTAGGTGGACTTTCCTGTGTTCCAGTTTGTGCCCATTGCCCCTTGTCCTATCACTGGGCACCACTGAGAAGAAACTGGGCCCAAAAGTCCATGATGTTGAGCTGAATTTATAGTGATTGACACAAAGAGAAAATCAATCCCCGGGCTCCCAATGTGTTCCTCCTCTGCAGATTCAGACTGTGGGGGTGTATGGGGTGTTTGGGGAGCCCCACTATTAAGTGACAGAGATAGGATCAGGTTTAAGGTTTGTTTTTAAATCCAGGTTACAGGAATTTCTGCAGTGCTTACACATCACTGTGTTAACATGGGAATGAGCTGGTCTCCTACCAGCACAATCCAGCCCTTTAGGTTCGCGTTGGGCCCCTCTAAGACTTCAGATCTAATACAGGCACTTTGTGCTTGATCCCACTAATGCAAAACACATATAAAATTGCCATTTGGTGGTACCTTAGACTTCCTTCTTCCCTCCTTTCTACAGGACCTGAGTCTGTTGTCACTTGCACAGCTGCTCTATGGCCACTGCAAAGGGTGAAGCAAAATATACAGGCTTTGGTGTGGGAGCCCTGGGGCTGGGCTGACTTGAGCCAGGGAGATGCAATCCTATCTCTCAAGACATTTATTTTTCTAATCTGTACAGGATTCGCAAGGCTCTGGCAAAAGAACAAGTCCAGTTGTTCCTTTCTGTCTCCCCAGGGAAGCTGTGGAGCCCAGTGGAAGGTACCTAGTAAATTCACTGGGACATTCCTCATCTTCTCTAAGTAATACAGGTGTTTGCCTTAATACAAGTGTGCTAACTTCTCTCAACCTGCCCCCCCACCATCATCAGCAGCAAAGCACTGATTGTTGAAAGATGAATGACTTCACTTTTCCAGTTCCAGCATATGTTTGCATGTCTGAGAGCAAGAAACGTGTGAAACTCACACAAACTATTGGAATTCCAGCTCCAAGGACTGACAAGTAAATATGAAGTTATACAGTACTTCATAGAAACCCCACCAATTTTATGTTTGCTGGGCTAAAGCTGATCCTTTGAGGCGTGTGCCAAGAAAAGCCTCACATATTAGTTACACCAAGATTTCTCCAGCGTCTAGGACTGCAGCTTGGTTGAGGACTTGATGCCTTGTAAACTGCCGAGTTTCCCTAGAAGCAGCCACAGGCATATAATCTTTTGCTAAGCTATCCGCAAGGAGCTTGGGTGAAACGAGTCTGTGATAACAGATTACACTGAATAAAAATGGAGAACCACAATGACAAAATAATGTTATAATATTAAAATAAATCAATCATATACTGCCATTATTCTGATACAGAATTTTTACACAGCAAATTTGATACATATACAAGAAGTCAGGCAGCCCATTACAATAAACTTCAGGGTTCCTTTTTTAATATAAACTACATCTTAATACATAGTTTGAGATGATCAGGTAGTTTTACACCAACTCAAGTAACAACAACTTCTTCTCATCTCAGAACACTAAAATAACAAAACCTTGTAATGCTTTGAATATCGAAATGCTTTGGTTCCACCTGCCAATGTCAAAACTACATCTATTGGTTAAACTTTTACCCTAGAGATGTGCCTAACTTACAAATACAGTTATATTAATAAAGATATGAAATGTAATGTAAATACAGTCTTTTGCCAACTGTTATATGCTTCACATTACTCAATTATTTAATTCTCAGTTCTATTCAGGCATTCCAAAGTGTAAAAATGTGGCCAGAATTTTCCAAAACTGACAATAATCTTGGATGTTTTCATTCTGGGGTTAAGCTGGAACCATGAAGACCACAAGACAGTTCAGAAATCATTAAGCTCCTACCATCAGAAAGCAGCACTGCTTCAGCAGAGGTCATTTTGCTTGCCCCAAAATGAAAACATCTGCCAATGAGAATCCCTCCTGAAAACCTGGGCCACTACAGCACAGTATCTCATCTCCAGCTTTAATGTTGGTGAGGCAGGAAAGTATGGGAAAGGGTTTCCCCTGGCAAGTACCTTGCTCATCACAATAACAAGAAAAAAAAAAATTACATCAAGTGGCTCTTTCTAGCGCAGAGCAGCTCCTGCTAAAAAAAGACATCTTCTTTTCTGAAGTCCAGTAAACATTTGAATTTGCTGGGAGAAGTCCGTAGGCAGGTCAGGCCAGGCAGACATGGGCAGGTGTGGTGCATCCGCCGCCCGGAGAAGGGAACCTGGGGACAGAGAGCATGGACATCAGGGACAGGGAGCACAGCAGTGGTGATGACTGGGGGGAGGGATTTGGATGGATAATGGGGATATGGGGAATTCTGCCCACTTCCCTCCATTGCATGAGACCCACATGAGATCCCCATGAGCTGCAGCACAGAGGCTGGAGAGCAGATGGCAAAGCCAATCCCATTGCATTTCCCGGTCAAGCCACAGTTAAGAGTAAAATGTAATGGTCCATGTAGCTGTGTAAATCACATCTGTTGCACATATTCTCCATTTACTCCCATTTCATAAAGGAGTCAGTTGTGAAACTACACTAACCCTTAGTGTCACGTTTTGCGGTGCTCACTCTGCAGGGGTTGCTGCTCGCCCTGATTCCTGCGTTGTCTTACAGCATAGAGCAGCCTGTCAGCCACAGCACCCAGGAACCACAGGATCCCGTGGTAAGTCAGGCTGGGAGGGATCTCTGGAGGTCATCTTGCCTGAGCTCCCTTTGGGCAGGATCCATTTCGCCACAGGGCAGAGGTTTCTCATTTCATCCCACCAGGTTGGTGGCCTCTGTGCTCATGCCAAGGCAGAGGGAGCGGACACATGGGCTGCATTAAACAAATTCAACTCTGCCATGATGCGCATGTGCACTGGATGCTCTTCAACACTTGATCACAAGCTCTGTATTTACAGGAGCTCTGCTTCTGACAGCACACGAGCTGAGCAGAGCAGGACAGCAAGGCTGGGAGCCATGGTGCTGCTGGCCAGCAACGCACGCTGAGCATCCTTTGGGATGCAATGAAGGAAGCACCGAGGTACAAAGCCACTGCTGCCAGCCAGATTTCTGGGTGTTTTGAGACTGCTATTGTAATATTCCAAGATTGTTTTGCACCACTGTGAAAATTTTCTCTTTAAGAGAGTCAAAGGGAAAGTCCCACATGTTCCCCTGTGCACCATGCCAAGGACCTGATGCAGACAGTTGTTTTAGCAGGGCCTGTTGTGACAGGTTTTGAACTAAAAGAGGGGATTTTTAGCCTAGATATCAGGAAGAAATTTTTCACACTGAGAGTGGTGAAACTGGCCCAGAGAGGTAGAGTCGATGCCCCATCCCTGGAACCATTCCAGGTGAGGTTGGATGGAGCTCTGAGCAACCTGCTCTAGGTGCAGGGGGTTGGACTAGATGAGCTTGAAAAGTCCCTTCCAATGCAAACCATTCTATGATTCTATGAACTGCCTGACCCCAGTGACATTCCACCAGCTGTGGGGGTGAGCAGGGGGGCTCATGTTGCCTGCAGTGCCCTGGGCCAGTGCCAGCCCCTTGCCCAGCACTGTCTGAAGAGCATCCCCTGAGCAAGGGATGCTGTGGGCTTCCCTGTGCCTTCCACCATGGCCCCTCTGCCTTGGCATAAGCAGAGAGGCCACCAACCACGTGCGCTCGGGACTCCCCATGGGAATCATACCTCTCAGGTGCCCACGCACAGCACTTCAGAAAAACCTAAAATCTGAGCTTCTCAGGCTGAGTCAGAGGCACCTCTCAGCCCTCCACAGCTCAAGTGATTTATGCAGAAGTTACATTTGCTGCAAGGAAACATTCCCTTCAGCAGGACTCCCACACTGGAGGTATGGATTAATAACACACTGGGCTGGGGACAGGCAGCAGGTGATAGCACTGCAGGACGGTGCCCAGCAATGGGGTTTAATGAGCACAAAGCAATGGGATTTTGTAGGTGAATCATAGAATCATTTAGGTTGGAAAAAACCTCTAGGATCATCAAGTCCAACCTTTGCCCAACATCACCCTGACCCCTAGACCATGTCTCGAAGTGCCATATCTACTCATTTTTTGAACACCTCCAGGGATGGTGGCTCCACCACCTCCCTGGGCAGCCTGTTCCAGTGCCTGACCACTCTTTCAGTAAAGAACTTCTTCCTAATGTCCAATCTAAACCTCTCCTGGCGCAACTTGAGGCCATTATGTCTTGTCCTATCATTAGTTACTTGGGAGAAGAGACCAACACCAGCCTCACTACAACCTCCTTTTAGGTAGTTGTAGAGAGCAAGGAAAAGAAATAAGGGAGCTCCCAGGAGAGATGTGGGGGTTATGTACAAGGTGCACAGTGACAGCAAAGCCACCTCTGAGCTGCCAGCTCTGTCTGCTGACCTACCAGACCTCACCTGCCTGGCCCTGCCTGCAAACCCTGCTTGCAGTGCCAACTGAGATGGTTAATGGCATTGAGCCAACGCCATCTAGTTGCTGAGAAGGAGAGGAGAACGTGGAAACTCAGCTACCAGACATCTCCTCCAGGCTTCTCTGGAGGTCCCTGAGGTGGTGGCATGGCCATGGTGGTGCTTGCTTTGTACCTGACCTGAGGGCAAATGAAGGGTTTTGGTGCTCAGGGCAATTGGTCTCCCAGCTGCCCTCCACTCAGAGATTTAGGGCAGAGGAACTATTGAGCAAACTCTCCATCCTTGAAAATACCTGTTTTCACATACTATGGTAAATCATTTTGCTTTGTGTTTGTCATGAAGAGCTGTGGGGTGAGCAATCTAAGTGTAAAATTAACCTCATAAAGCTTATAAACTATGCCTGTAAGTCTGGGGTGGGCAGGCATCTTTGATTGTAATTATGCAGGCAATTAGCTTAAAATATACAGACAGTATAAATTATTGCCCAATAGCAATAAGCTCATTAAAAAACCCCCCAAACCTAGAAGACAATTTGTCTTATCCTAAGACTCCTGTTAATGTAAAGAGCTCTCACAAGAAAAACCTGCTACATTATATAGTAAAAGTGAGAATTTGGCCCCAAATATCAGAGCAGAGGGTTTAAATATTTAACTGTAATAGAACAGAGCCTTGAACTTCCTAAAACTGAGAAAACAAACCATAGATAATGAGCTGAGAGGCCAGGCATTGGATGAGAGAGTGAGAAAAGCAGCTAACTAGCTGCATGTTTATAATATAAATTTATTGATAACTTTACATGTGGTGACTCATGAGCCATGTTCTTTCCTGAGGATGGCTCTGAAGACCACCAGGTTCTCAAGCTCCTTGGTGACATCCCATTCAGTATTTGGTATTACTTATAAGTAAATAGCCTTTTTCATAGTGCACATAATATACGTAACTACATAGCCTTAAATAAATATATTTGTTAATATAATAATATAGTGTCACAGATAATAATGTACTAATTTGTAACTAGTGTTATATATGTGTGTGTGAATGTATGTATGCATACATATATATTTGAAATTAACAGGTGGAATAGAAGCAAAGAGAGCCTATGGTGAGTTTTCTCACGTACAAGCGTGTGTCAACACTTTCTCAATGGCTTTTGAAGGCATCAGTGGCTCTCAGCCTCTGGAGCACAACAGGACATGGCTGTTTGGTGGCAGGGACCGTGCTGCAGTGATGCACCAGCTGTCCCAACACCAGCTGGGGACATTTTTATGCTTGTGATGGGATCTTGTCCAGTTCTACTGAGGTCAGTGGCATTTGCTACTCTCCTGCTCACAGGCACAGGCATTGGCAGGGTTGGGCCTGAGGGCTGCTAAAGCTGTTTTGGATCATCAAAGGAAGCAAACCAGCAACAACAAAATAATAAGAAAACAATCTGGGAAGTGTGTAGTGCTTTCATCCTTGGATTCTCTTCAGCATAATTCTGACAGTAATGTATTTCCTTACGTAGGTACCTTCAGCACTATTTCCATACGGATGCAAATGCCCGCGTATTGTAACGCACGGGATCTTTCCCCGCCCGTGCTCCATGTATAGTTTTTATGCAATGTGACGTATAGCACAGTATATTTGTGGTTTTTTTCTCAGGTCCCACAGCCCCCCCCACCCCGGTGACGTACTCACTCGGTGACTCAAAGGATGGCAGTCCTCTCCCAGATTCCCCATCGGCGTGCACATTCGCAGGCTGCGGATCCAGAGGCTAACCGCACAGCACATCCCTCCTCCGCACTGCTGGTCTCGGTCGCAGGCCTGCAGTTAGGCAAAGAAAATGAAGAATAAAAATGAGTAATAAATATATTCCAGAAATAGGATGGATCAGGTGCGCAAGAGCTGCCTCTGACACCCCACAAGTTACCATGGCTCATTAAGGCTGAATAACAAGATTTAAGGCTGATTCACAATACTTTTTATCTCCCATGAATTTGAACGTAGCGGCTTCTGGCACGTTTCGGGGTTGAGCTCAGGATGTTTAAAGCCATGACCACATATGGGGCTGCTCAGGGCTGAATCCAGGGTTGTCAGTGATTTACAGTCCCAGCCTCTGAGCACTGCTGGACTGTGGCATGTGCCACTTTGCTTCCCTAGATCCAAGCTTCAGTGAGCTCAGGCAGGTGCAAGGATCAAGCACAACAAATGGTCAGGAATCCTGTCTCATGGAGAGGCTGAGATAGGAAATTACCCATTAATTTAAAGACTTCTAAGTAACTGTTTGTTTTCTTTTCTTATGATAGTATCTTATGGTTGAGTGCCTTTGCAAATGTGAGACTGCATGATAGTTTTAGTAGAGAAGTCCAAGTGGAAGTAGCAAAAATAGAAGTTTCACTATGGATTCTGCGGTTGTTATCTAGAATTACATGTAACTAAAAAGAGGTCTTAAATGTGTAATAGAAAAAAAGCTTTGCACAAATATCCACATCCAAGAAAATGGTACTGTGGCAGCATTCCCCCTGCAAAAGAGGGGGGAAATATTTCAGCCACTTACCCAATAGAGCTTAGATAAGCACAAACCAGAACAGAAACTACTGGGTATGTTTAAAAACCAGAAACCACAAAGAGCACTTGACATGTTAGGGTTTGGAAACAGGCTCCAGCACATCTTTCGCCTATTTTTTAACCAAAAGCTTATTAGATTTTTTTATTATATGAATTTAATGCAAGAAACAGTCTCCTAATGAGAAATGCCAGTAGGTAAAGGTTCTGATCACATGCCAAAGGTAAGCTTAATCAACTCACTACTCTCTTACTGTCTGGCAGCAGGCATGACAGACCAAAGGCAAGGATCAGAAGTACATAAACTTGTAATAATACACATAAAAGATGATAACAGCTCTGGGAAGACTGTGTATCAGAACAAATGTTTGCTTGAGGAAAAAAGCTCACAGGTCTTGGGGTTTACATGACAAATGCCATTGGACTGTACTCTACCGGGTAAATATTGCACTAGTTCAACCGGCAGAAGCCAGATCAAAATATGTATTTACAGATAGCCAGTAATTTAGGAAAAAGCTGTTGCGTCAGGGTCAAGCCATTAAATAGTTTGTGGAACCCAAACAGCCAGCACTCCTCCTAAACACACAGGTAACAAAGCTACAGGCAAGCCCAAACACAGAGTATTTACTTATAAGACTAATATGGCCATAAAAGTACCACTACAGCCTGCCAGGTAGATAATGTTTACTTTCCAACCTCTCTCTTAAAAAAAAAAAAAATACTCTAAAGGTCTAATTTTGCCCTAGTCACCAAAAATCCACAGGTCCAGTGATTCTGGCTGCCCCCAGCATGCTGGCATCCACAGCTCAGCTGGAATCACAGGCTCTGCTATTCCTCACTGGTCATCTCCTGATTCACTTTTTTTCTCAGTTGTATTATCTCAAATGCCATCCATCTCTGTGGGACTGGTCCTGGAGTGAAGTACCACTCAGCCATAAAGAAGGTCTGAGTATGTACTACCAAGCAAGGGTATCTAAAACACTGTGCTGAACATTTTCATTTTAAAGTGCACACACACATACATACATCTGGCAGAATTTCTAAGGCTCCCTTTCCAAAAATGTATGATAAGTTTTGAAAATATTCAACCCAAATGCTCCTGCCAACACCTTATCTGCAAAGTGTAATTCATACTGCTGCTCCTAACCTGCACAAGACACAACATTTCTCTTCAGCACCCTATTTAAACACAGTTTTGTGGAAAATTAAAAAGTCCTGGATGAAATGCCAGCTCCAAAGGCAACCGAAGTCAGCACATGAACCAACACTGAAGTGAGGAAGGTTTGAATCAAGTCCTTAAACTACAAAGGAAAAGCACCTTTCAGGCTCATGGGCTGGGGACAGGAACACCTACATCAGCTCTGGTCTGAGGTTTGCCTGTTCCTCAGAAGCCAGAAATGCATCAAAGTGGTTTAAGGAGAAATGCATTGCAATAGTTAATAAAGTAACATTTTCTAGTTCTGATCTATTTTTTACTTTTTGAATCTGCCTTGTCCTTGATCTATTATTCAGTGCTTCACTTTTACTTTATTTAATGGATTAATTATTTTTTAAAGGTGGAGCCACAACTCTAAAAACAGACTTCTATAAACTGATCCCTCATTGCTGGAAATACTTCTACTTAAAAGGAACTTGAAATTCTCAAATATTTTAAAATTCCTTCACATTCTCTGCTCTGAAAATTAATCAGTCCTGGGAAGTGATCTGACACCCAGGGAAATGCCTACGAGCTGTTTCACGGACTGTTTCAGCAGAGTCCGGACGGGAGCCTGGACAGCCACGGAGCAACTGGCTGCTGCCCGTACAACTTCTGATGGTTACAAAAGACATGCAGGCTCTCGAAGGAATGCAAGCGCCGGGTTATTAATCCAAAGCAAACACTAAGAAAAAAATCATTTTACTTCAGAATGATGCAACACTTTGGATGAAATAATGTCTTAGGGAAAAAAAAAATTTTCATGACCGAAGTAAATCTCAAGCCTGAAAACAACAACAACAACAACATTGGAGACGTTTGCAACGGGTGGCTATTGAGGGAAAAAAAGTAGCAGAGTCATACTCAAAAAAACCCCAACAAAGCAGCGTTTCGTGATGATTGCAGTAGGAGTGGAGGAGCTAGAGGAATTTGGGGTGCACAAGCAGGCAGTGCTGTGCCCCAGGGTGTGCCCTCTGGGGCAGGTTTAGGGGCAGCTGGGGGCTACATGGAGAGGGGAGGTGATGGGACACAGGGACATACGAGGCGACAGTCTGCAGCCCTGGAGAAGCAGCTGGAATCCTTGCACACTCACGGACCAGCCTGGAGACACCCCCTCACCGAGTCTGGCCATCCCTCACCCCAAAGGGACAGACCCCATGGACACCGTGCCATCCCTTACCTGAGACCCGCGAGTCCTGATGTCACCCACCACAGAGAGACCCTCCCATATCCTGGCATCACTTATCTTAGAAAGACCCCCAAGCTCTGGTATCGCTTAGTCCAGAGAGAGCCCCCAGCTCCAGGCATCCCTCGCCCCAGAGGGACCCCCATGTCCTGGTACCGCTTACTCCAGACAGACCCCCAAGCCCTGGCACCTCTCAACCCTTGGCACAGTGCTCCCTTTCCCGTCCTGGTTATCACTTGTTCCGGAGACACCCCCAGCTCCTGGCATCTCTTCCTCCAAACGAGACCCCTCTGTTCTGGCATCGCTTATCCCGGACAGACCCCCGAGGCCAGGCATTGCCCACGCCAGAGAGACCCCCACCTCCGAGCATTCCTCAGCCCAGACAGACCCTCTTGTTCCGGCATATCGCACCCCTGCGAGACCCCTACCTTCGAGCATCCCTCACGCCGGACAGACCCCCGAATCCCGGCATTTCCCACCACAGCGAGACCCCCACTTCCGCGCACCCCTCACAGCAGAGAGACCTCCCCTCTCCCCTGGCATTACCTGTGCGGGCAGCCCCCCATGTCCCGCTATCACTCACCGCAGACACCCCTTAAGTCCTGTCCCCACTCCCCGCGGCGGAGCACCCCTCAT